>JAVIAB010000101.1:62532591-62710091 GCA_032433765.1 Megaustenia siamemsis | reverse complement strand
CAATAGCTACACTAATGCTACATCTACTAAAAAGGTAAACCTACTTATACTACGAGCCGCAATAGCTCAGTGGTTAGTGAACTGGACTACAAATGACACGGGGTAGGTTTCGATCCCAACCGACGGCTTCCGGGTTCGCTCAGCCTTAAATGGGTACCGGCATTTTTTCTGGAAAAGTGAAGCGGGTCGGGCGTAATACGGACCACATTACCCCAAAAATCCTGTGCCGAAGGTCTGTAAAATGTATGGTCTATCTATCTATTGTCCTTTCGAGCGGAAGACGGCACATGGGGCAGAACCACATTCTCAAAAACAGAAACCTTTCGTGCCAAAATGGCACATATTGCAGAGATCACTGCTCCTAAAATCTATGGTTATGTTTCCATAACAATACTTTTTACAATGACAGCATGTCAAGCCATCTATCAATCTCCTTAGTCGCCTCTTACGACATGCCTGGAAGGTCACAGTGTCACTATTCTTTACTTCCCACATAATGAGGCCCCGGTAACACACGGGAAAATTTATGGTCACTAACACCATATTCCTTATACGCCACTTGACGTGACGGGGGTACTTTACTTTTTTTTTTTTACTTATACTACATCTACTACCTATTTTGAAAAACATAGCAATAACTACGGAAGCAAAAAGGGCAATATACAAATCAATTTTTCTACCAACTCTGTGCTATCAGTGTCATAATTGGACGCTGGACTCTAGAACAATAAGGAAGATAACGACCACAGAAATGAAATGTGTCAGAAAAATGACAGGAAACAGCTTAAGGGACAGAGTAAGAAACACTGACCTGAGGAAGAAACTCGAAATTGAACCAGCCGTCGAATACATAAAGAAACAACAGATAAATTGGTTCGGCCACATAACAAGACAGAAAGAACTAACAATGAATCAAAGAGCCATAAACAAACGCTACGAAAACGTCAGATTAAGAGGAAGACCGATAAAGAGATGGATAAAGGGAATACTAGAGTGACTAGGAGGAATAACATCAGAAGATGCCAACAGAAGAGCAAAGAATCGCAGATTGTTTCTCCCCTCGACGCCAACGGCAACAGAGGAAGGATAGAAGAAAAAAGAGGAAGACTTCCTATTTTCTTTCACTAATCTTTTCAAGAAAACAAGTATAATTATAAATTCTGCATTAAAATCGAATTGTGTGTGAATCATTTTTAAAATAATCTTTAAAGCATACGTGACGTCATTGTATTGTGCAGTCAACCAGTGATGTGGATAGGGAATAATAGAACAAAGAAGTATGTGTTAGCACTCGGAAAAATTGACAGACAAACAACAATAGAAAAAAACGAAGAACAATATATGGTCCGAAGTGGGATCGAACCCGTACTCAGTGGCACAAGTTCCCCATATAATAATATTTATGTATTATTATTTGTACCCAGTGATGTGGATACCCGTCTTATTGTCCATTAACTGAGATTATTGTATAGTCCATTTTCATGATTGCAACAAATGGCCTGGCATGCATTATTGCGTCATAGATAGCTTAGTTGGCCGTGTGCTCTAGCGTTTGTATCTCGTGACAAGGCGTTGTGCTGAAGTGTACTGTTTCGATCCTGCTTCAGGCTGTCTGTTGTTCATTGTTTTTTTGTTGTTCATTATTTGTGATTTGTTATCAATTGTTCTAAACATACCACTTTCCCTGAAATGGTTCCCCCATCGCTGTTTCACGAAGTTACTTAATCTTTAGAATGCAAGGATGCGTCTGGTCATGATTTTTAAGTTAGAACGTCAATAACTAAACAAAACAATTGGTGCGTCACTAACACCATATACCTTGTACGTCACTGAGCTCCTTATTCTCCATTCTTACACTAGAATTTATTCTTTATAATCTCAGATTTGTTCCACTAAGTTTTTTTCACTTTTTATACCGTAAAATAGTCACATTTTTTTTTATTATTTCTTGTTTAATCATCGTTTTTATAGTGAACTTGACTGCGCATATTGTCGAGAACATTTTAAAATTAGCAATTGTCCAAATTACTGTCTGAGCATAAACGACATAGATGGTATGTGTGACACATACATAATGTTATTGTTTCATCTGAGTATATATGGTATAACATTGTTGCGCGGGTTTTCTCTTAGGGATTTATTCTAATGTATTTTTGCTCTACATGTTTTATGTTTTCTAAGCAATCAACTTTCCTTAGAACACTTTATTTGGAATATAACACATGTCTTGGACGAGGTCTCGTCATACACCTCTTATTCATGACTATTATCTACACTCTCATCCCTTTAGGCTAATTTTCTCAAGTGTTTCCATGGCTAATCTTTACCATCTATTCACAGGCATGCCAGACTTTTCTCTTTCAGTATAGATTCAATGTTATTGCCCTATTTTGCATTGATGGTTTCATATTTTCTAAGTGTTTGTCCACTTCATCTACATTTTATATTACTAATCTATCAATATCTAAACAGTAAAGTACCCACGTCACGCCAAGTGGCGTATAGGGAAATATGGTGTTAGTGACCCTATATTTTACATACCTTCAGCACATGATTTTTGGGGTAATGTGGTCGGTATTACGCCCGTGCTGCTTTACTTTCCCAGAAAAAAATCCGGTATCCATTTAAGGAAGGGTGAACCCGGAAACCATCCGTTGGGATCGAACCCTACCCCTTGTCCTTTGTAGTCAAGTTCACTAACCACTGAGCTATTGCGGCTCCCCTATCAATATATATATATATATATATATATATATATATATATATATATATATATATATATATATATACCAAACAAAAGTTATAATCTAGAATGTCACAAGAGACGACTAAGGAGGTTAAAGGATACGCTTACAGGCTATTCTTTTCTATTTCATTCTATTCACGGAATAAGTTTCAATCGGGACACCACCATATACGCTCCTCCGCTTGTCCCAATATTTCTCGAAGTGTATGTAGACTGATAGTTCCTGTAAGGATTTGACTAAAGATACAATAGGCTTACAACCTGTCACTTGCAACAACAAAATAAAGATTCCAAAGAAAACAAAAACACAGTAAGGTACATCGACTTGTCTGCACGCGGAAAAGGAAAGGTCTCTGGAAATAGAGAGTGTGAAGAGATACAGTCGTAAAGGGCACACTATAACCGAGATCCCGTCGTCTTTCTTCTTCTACTTATTCTGTTTCCTCTTTAATTGCCTTTCAACGTGAATGGGGATTTGCTGCGCTTTGCTCTTATGTTGGCTTCACAAGTTCTTATGCCTCCTAGTGTTTCTAATTTTTGAGCATTCATTCTTTGTCGTGGTGGGTCCTTGGTGTTCTCACAACGTTTACTGAGGGCTAGGAGTGTTGTGTTTTAATTTTTCTGTCTTATCACGTGATCGTGCCTCTTTGTTATTTCACCTGTCTCCATTGACATTATATTGGCAGACCAAACATATTAGACACAAAGAATAATAGGAGTATAACCCAAATCGACGAGTCTGAGTCAGTCATAGTGTGAAGTACGTATTCTTTGTTGTTTTCTCAGTTATTATTTCCGAATTAATCTCTCAAGTTATATTACTGTCAGTCGTATAACACATTTAATTTCAGCAGTGATCATTTTTTTTTTTTATCGCTCATGAGTCTGGAGTTAATTTCTGGCATTGTTTTCACAACATTGGTTGGAAGTGTGTGCTGTACAGTGATTTCCAAATGAGTAAAAGAAAAGAAAGTGTTATTATTTGACCGTTCGAACATAAATCTACCATCATCGTTCTTTAAAGAACATTCTTATATAATGATGTGATGCAATATTGGATGCATATTTTACTTGTCTGCGACGCCAATGCTTTAAACATTCGATGGGTCGACCCACTAATAACTTGTGTTCAAGCACGTTTTACAACTGGTAGATCGGAAACTATTTTATTTATTTACAAGTATTCACTGGCCCAACTGTAGACACGAAACACAAATGACAATCATCTCTCTGAATTAAACATCCTCGCAAGTTTTCTCATATTTTAATAGGAAATCTACTATTTACATGCTTTGTCTATTATCTTACTTACATGGCTTGCACAATCCATCACACTGTAAAACTAAGATGAGGTATCGATTTTGTTTATAGAAGAGAAACATGTTACTTGTGTTATTTGTATATATTATTATTATCGCACAATATGATACTCACACTAAAAACATTGCGCACGTTATCCCATTTTCACCAGGATTTTTATCGTAAGCTGTTTCATTTAGCCTTCACCTTTATCAAATAAAGATCAAATATTCTCCAATGGCCAATGTTGAACCAAAAACGTTAAACCAAATCGTTCGAAAGGCATACCATGGAAAAAGGACAACGAACTTCGAGTAGAAATGTTAAAAAAAGATACTTCCAAAATTTCAGAAAACATGAATGTTAAAGGCCTAACACTTACACTAAAAAGGAAACAAAACTAACATTTCTTTTGAAGATAATCGTAACTTTTTATCCACGTAATGAGAATATAAGAGTTGTCGTTTTTACCACGTTGCTAAAAGAATGATATTGAGATTCGATATAAAAGAAGTTAGACATGTGACAAGACAAAAAGACACAGGAGTGAAGAAGTGGCAAAGTCAGACTCAAAATCCAAGTATATATGTACTGTGTGTGGGCTTAGCATACATTCGAGAATATACATATTTAGCCAGATCAAATGCTCCTTTCGCTCTCAATTGTTTTATTACAATACAGCAATTTATCTCGCATGAAATAGAAAACGTATTACTTTGATGATGTGACGCATTCATATGACAACGCGTGCATTAACGGATTTGCTTCGAGACACAAGGTTCACACATTTATGTTACCAAATACACACTAAATGACTTGATCGTATGCATCTAGGGAATTTGTCATTAGCTGATGTTATATTAATTATGTGTCTGTGTATATATGAATGTGTTTAAATGCGTGTTTAAAAAATCCATTTAGATATGCGTCAATCCTACATGAACATACTTACCAATGGCTCTCCAGTGGTCGGATCTCTTCCCTGGAAGTTATAAGGGACTAGTTTTATTAATTTACATTTAGTAAAACATTCGTATAAGGTATATTTATATTTGTTATAACTAATTTTACTTTTCATATATCGCAGTTATATAAATTACATAAGGATCTTCAACCTCACTTTGTATTTCTTTCCTTGACTATGCTTTATTTTGAATGTCCTGGATATCGCCAACAAAGGATGCTATATAACAATTAACAATGAAATTGTATAAACAAGTGACAAATGTTATCTACTAGGGCAGAAAAGTGTGCAAAGTTGGAGAAATGGCATCAGAAATAATGACATGCATCACACTAACAGCAGATGGTTTCAACAAACTGATGATCAACTGAAGGTTCAACAATATCAGTAACGGTATACAACTTAGATTGTTCAACTCATATGTGATACCAATGCTTATAAACGGATGTGAAAATTGGAATTTCACCAAGACTTTAGATAGGGACATTAAATGGCATTGGAAACAAAAATCTTCTCTGGATCTCCAGCATAAGTTGGAAAGAATTCAATTCAATCGAGCATATAAGAGACGAATGAAAACAATAATACGTGTCGACATGTCGAATATGACAACCCTCATATTCGAGCTTTATAAGAAGAAGTCGTTGGAGATACATCGATCACGTGTTGAGAATGAATGACGAAAGACTTCCCCATCAGGCATTCATGTGGAAACGATCTGGTAAAAGAAAACAAGAAATACCAGAAGAATCGCTAAGCAGAACAATTATTAGGGAAGGCTCAGCCGTAGGACTAAGAGAACAATAAGAACTACAATGTCAAGCAACAAGTTGTCAATCGTGGAGAACTGTAACCTTCGCCCTATGTGCTGTATTCGGCACGAGAAGAAAATGAATGAATAAAAAACAATGAATGAAAAAAAATGAATGAACGAATGAATTGAATGAATGCTTTACTTTACGCTTTTCTTTTTCCACAGATCAATAAATCAGATAATAGTTTGTTCGCCTAGTGCCGTCGTGTAGAGAAACATTAACATGTCTCTACTTTGTGCTGCCAGCAACATTAACATGTCTCTACTTTGTGCTGCCAGCAACATTAACATGTCTCTACTTTGTGCTGCCAGCAACATTAACATGTCTCTACTTTGTGCTGCCAGCAACATTAACATGTCTCTACTTTGTGCTGCCAGCAACATTAACATGTCTCTACTTTGTGCTGCCAGCAACATTAACATGTATCTACTTTGTGCTGCCAGCAACATTAACATGTCTCTACTTTGTTCTGCCAGCAACATTAACCTGTCTCTACTTTGTGCTGCCAGCAACATTAACATGTCTCTACTTTGTGCTGCCAGCAACATTAACATGTCTCTACTTTGTTCTGCCAGAAACATTAACATGTCTCTACTTAGTGTTGCCAGCAACATTAACATGTCTCTACTTTGTGCTGCCAGCAACATTAACATGTCTCTACTTTGTGCTACCAGCAACATTAACATGTCTCTACTTTGTGCTACCAGCAACATTAACCTGTCTCTACTTTGTGCTGCCAGCAACATTAACCTGTCTCTACTTTGTGCTGCCAGCAACATTAACCTGTCTCTACTTTGTGCTGCCAGCAACATTAACATGTCTCTACTTAGTGTTGCCAGCAACATTAACATGTCTCTACTTTGTGCTGCCAGCAACATTAACATGTCTCTACTTTGTGCTACCAGCAACATTAACATGTCTCTACTTTGTGCTGCCAGCAACATTAACATGTCTCTACTTTGTGCTACCAGCAACATCAACCTGTCTCTACTTTGTGCTACCAGCAACATCAACCAGCCTCTACTTTGTTCTGCCAGCAACACCAACCTGCCTCTACTTTGTTCTGCCATCAACATTAACCTGCCTCTACTTTGTTCTGCCAGCAACATTAACCTGCCTCTACTTTGTTCTGCCAGCAACATTAACCTGCCTCTACTTTGTTCTGCCAGCAACATTAACCTGCCTCTACTTTGTTATGACATTGGTCATTCACGTCCTTAAGGCAACATCAACGTGTCTCAACTTGGGGTGGCTCGTGCGCTTTCATCTTATGTAGAGCAACATCAAAGCATCTCCACTTCTCGCGGCCCGAATCCTTTCAAGTTATATCGCGCTTCACTATAGTGCCTTCACTTCGCGCGGCCCGAAACCTTTCACGTTATTTTGCGCCTCACTACAGTGCCTTCACTTGGCGCGGCCCGAAGCCTTTCACGTTTCACGTTATGTCGCGCCTTGCTTTGGTGCCTTCACTTCGCGCGGGCCGAAGCCTTTCACGTTATGTCGCGCCTCGCTTTAGTGCCTTCATTTCGCGCGGGCCGAAGCCATTCATGTCGTGTAGCGTATCATATATATTGCCTTCACTTCACTGTGATCATTCAAGTTCTGTAGACCAACATCAAAGTACCGCCACCTCGTGCTTCCCTTGCTCATCAATCACAGTCTACCTCACATCTGACTCACACTCTTCATCTCTGTCTCCACTGTTCTCTGCCTTGTCTCTCGTTCTACATCGCCCTAGCCGTCGCCAGTCTTTCATTTTAATGACAATACGTGTCTGTCGTTGATTCTAGATCATCTGAGCAAATGATCTAATATGTCCAGGTCCGGTGTCTACCTAAATCTGTGTCTAGTGAAAAACATATCCAATACTTTTGAAATATATTATCTGTGCGCATCTCATGTCATGCATGCTCTGCATTCATTATTTGATTGTTTGTTACAATACATTTCTTGCAAACTTCAATTATGCTATCTATGAATTTCCTTAATGAGTCATTTTCTTTTCTTAAAGAAGATGAGATATACGATTAATCAATCTGATTCGCATTATAACAAAGACGTCACTGATGATGCTGGGATAGTAGTTTGCTGTGAAGATACGTGCATGCACCCACTGGTATGCTTGCATTTAAGGAATTTAGATAAACCACAAAACAAAAAACACCAAAGTCAGTGTCATCGTCAAAATACATTTGCTATGTACATACAAACTTTAGTTAATCTGTAGTACCCAGTTATAACAAATTATGTTTGAGAGACCCATTATGACACGTCGATTTAATTCTCGAAATAAAAAGCCGTATGTGTATCATTATATAATGTTGGAATACTACATCTCTGTTGATAGATACTGACAACACCGTACATGTATATCATATCTATCTATCGATTGACCATCCGAGCCATAAGATACAGACCCGGATAATCGTTCTCTTTTTTATGTTCTTTCTAGTCTCAATCCTTGCAAAGATGTGTTTATCAAATATCGCCATTTGTCTCTGTTCAGTGCAAGCAACTCGATCTCATTGAGGGAGCTGATTCCTGCTGACCAATTTGCCTCTCTGACAAATGTGTATGTTATATACAATAGGCATACTCTTTCTCAGATGATAGATTCTGACAACACCGTACATGTGTATCATTACATACCATTGGTATACTCTTTCTCAGGTGATAGATTCTGACAACACCGTACATGTGTATCATTATATAACATTGGTATACTCTTTCTCAGGTGATAGATTCTGACAACACCGTACATGTGTATCATTACATACCATTGGTATACTCTTTCTCAGGTGATAGATTCTGACAACACCGTGCATGTGTATCATTATATAACATTGGTATACTCTTTCTTACGTGATAGATTCTGACAACACCGTACATGTGTATCATTATATAACATTGGCATACTCTTTCTTACGTGATAGATTCTGACAACACCGTATATGTGTATCATTATATAACATTGGCATACTCTTTCTTACGTGATAGATTCTGACAACACCGTACATGTGTATCATTATATAACATTGGCATACTCTTTCTCCAGTAGTAGATGCTGACATTGGAATACTCTTTCTCCGGTGGTAGATGCTGACCTTGGAATACTCTTTCTCCGGTCGTAGATGCTGACATTGGAATACTCTTTCTCCGGTGGTCCATACTTACATTTTTACTACGCTTTCTCTGGTGGTAGATGCTGACATTGGAATACTCTTTCTCTGGTAGTACATACTGACATTTTTACTACGCTTTCTCCGGTGGTAGATGCTAACATTGGAATACTCTTTCTCCGGTGGTAGGTGCTGACACAACAATACACTACTTTGAATATATTTTCCGATTTCCTGACAGATATTGTAACGTCTGGGAAGATGGCGTAAATGATTGCATTGCCTGTGCAGTTCTGCTTCTTCTTTCCTTCCTCATTAGTCTTTCAGCTTCGAGGGGAGATATAATTTGTGGTCTTTTGCTCTTCTGTTCGCCTCTGCTGCTGTTATGTTTCTTAGTGATTCTAATATTCCATCGACCCATCTTTTTCGTGATCGACCCTGGGTCTGGTGTTTTGACAACGTTTGTTGAAGGCTCGTTGTGTTGTGTTTTGATCTGTCTGCCTTGTCACGTGGCCAAACCATTTTATCTGTTGTTTATCGATATATTCTATGGCGGGTGCTTTTCCTAGCTTTTTTCTCAATTCTTCATTTCTGATCTTATCACTCAGATTGTTTAATGTCATTCGTCTGACAATTTCATCTCAGTAGAGGTAATTTTTTTCTTATTGTTTTTGCATCTGGGGTCAAGGTCTGGCAATGGTAGCACAACGTTGGAATGAAGATAGTGCTCTCACTAAAACTGACTTTCTCTCTTTTGACAGTTTTTTTTATGGTTTTCGATTTACTTGAGTGAACTGGACTAGGGTGTCATTGTAGATACTCTCATTTCGGTGATGTCTGTAATTGTCGCCCATGCAGCCAACTTGGCTCGCACTGGAATTTGACTTTGCTAACGACAAATATAATAAATGACAATGAAAAATGGTTGCAGCACGTTTTTGCAGAGATCAACATTGGCACTTTGACCGCTTCAGCTGCTTCATTTGTTGTGCTTGTGTTTTCAAGGAAGCTAGAGTTATGAAGTGATTGTGCACTCTCCTTTCGGTGGAAGTCATTTGGAATCGTCGTCTCTGCCGAAATTTATGTCCTGATGGTTCACGACATTGTCAATGAAATTTGCTATTTTGACGGGTGTTATGAGGTGGAGCGGACATGGGTAATTCTCGACTGCTGTGAACCTGATTCCATGAAATAAACTTATTATGGCTGTATCGAACTAGATTTATTCTTTTTTTTTTTAAATTCCGCCCTAGTGAACTCTCTTATGCCGTCAAAGTATTTTCTTCATTGACTGCATATTTACATAAAACAAGGGGAAAATACTCCTTCTTTCAGGTTGTCGTTTTCCTAATATAACGCATTTCACAATGTGTTCATATGCATCTTTATACGTGATTCGTCATCTTAATGACTGTAAAGAAAAGTAATGGGCAATTGCATGCACGATTCTACACTTCTTTGTTTGTCACGTTACCTCTTTAAAACATGCAAACAACTAAATACTTGAAATCAGTCTGAGACCAACTTGTGGTATTGCATAAACATGATGGAATTAACAATAAGCTTTGGTAACATTCTCACAGGATCAGCGAACCTAAATGATTTCCAGACTGGCATGATATTTCTAACATTGGTCACAAATTGTAGTTGATTTATCTTTCTATCTTCCGCTTGTCTGGAGTATTGTGTATGTAAGCAATGTCGTTTCTTGTATAAATGTTACTGTTTGTTTTTCTAGTTCTTGCAGTGGCCCATATGGTTGTGACTAGTATTTGGTCTTGGTGCCAATGGATTTTCCTCAAAGAACTAACTTCAATATTGTCTTGAAGCATGTGTTCAACGACAGTCAGCTATATATTTAGTTAGGCCTGCTCGCTGAGGGGGAAGTCTCGAAAAATCACCAACTGGCGTGTGACGTATTCAGATTTGCAAGCAGGTAGTTGTACGTAGAATAAAGTCAGTCGTCTATGTCTCCTATAGTTGAACACGTCTCGCCATTTGAGGTGTTTTTCTGTTTTATTTTCTGTCTGCTGGCCTTTGTATATCTATAGATGGCTGTGGTTCAACAGTCTGTGTCGCCTGACAACATATACAAGTCGCTGAGATGGCAGTCTCTCATTTTAAACTCAGCGGATTAATTTGGATCTATCTAACATAGAAGTCAGCGTGTGAAAATATTGACTGTACGCTTCACAGCTGGATCGAAGTTTCTTTAAACTCGAACAAGTTACCAATCTATGAGCATTAAAGTATACATAGCAGATATATGTGGCCCACATCGTTAAATCTGATTTTATTTCAGGCATGCAACACCTCAATCAATTTTCATTCACACTAATATCGTTTCTAGAGTATATTACTTACCCCTAATCTGGGATGTAATACCTAAAATGTAAGCCCCAAGACATATTTTCCAAAAGACATCAATCAAATCAGTTATAATCTGTTGTCATTAATTTTATCAGGAAGGCCATTTCGACAGTTTTTTAAAGATAATTATATGCACATAATTTTAAAGTAAGTTCATTAATGACATTATGATTGTTAATTTCACTGTCACCAGAAACCATCACACACACACATGGTGATAATGTTCATTGTCTGGCAACGAGGGCAGTTTGGATAGTCTATTCACCGAAAGTCTCTTACAATTCGTGATCATGATGTATGCTAGAATAAAGAAGAGTGAGCAACAACCAGCCATATTAAGTGTAACATAAACACAGAATTGTGCATACAACAGTAAACCATATTCTTTATGTTTATATTTGTAAATATGTTTGTGTGTATTATTAATTGTATTCATTACATAATTAAATTCTCTAATTTTGTGTAGCTATTCCGGTCTTTTTTTTTCAATTTTCCACTTGTTCCTCTTCATCTTAACTGATGTAACGAATGGAGAAGATATACTAACCAGTGTCTGTCAGGAAGTTCTCTTATTCTTCTACTGATATAACGAATGGTGAAGATATACTAACTAGTGACTGTTAGGAAGTTCTCTTATTCTTCTACTGATATAACGAATGGTGAAGATATACTAACTAGTGTCAGTTAGGAAGTTCTCTTATTCTTCTACTGATATAACGAATGGTAAAGATATACTAACTAGTGTCTGTTAGGAAGTTCTCTTATTCTTCTACTGATAAAACGAATGGTGAAGATATACTAACCAGTGTCAGTTAGGAAGTTCACAGTTTCCTGCAGGTCTCTTGTGAATCCCTTGAATTGTGTTTAAATTCAATGTTGCGTAAACATGTCCCACTTCGTGCATCAAAACGAACATCAATCTTGTATGAACATCTCACAGCTTGTTCTTTAATAACAAAATCAAACGAATCTATGCCCTTGTGAGTTATTCTAACTTTTCTTATACAATGAAGACAATATGTAATATGTCGATTGGGTCTATCGTACTTTTATCACAATGAGTACTTTTTCGCTTGCGATTCTTTTTTCTTTCGTTGCATTTCGGTTGTCTTTGATCCGGCTGTTTGACATAATATCATAATCAACATGTGCCATACTGGTTGGTTTAGGAGATCATATACTTCCATAAATCTTATATCCACCGTGCATCGTATCAATTCTGTTGTTGTCTGTTTTCCATGCCATGATGACAAGCTATTTATTAGTGTCCCTCTTTGTAGTCCGCGATCTCTCTTTCCCTGTATTTTGCCAGTTATAACCAAGCATTTCAACTTTCCTCTTCTCATGATGTGACGAAAAGTTGTTGATTTTGTCTTTCTGGTGTTTTTTTATTAGCTCTGTTAGTGTTGGCTTCTTTGAGAATTTCCTTATTGGTCTTTTTAGCTGTCCAGGAATTTTCAACATTCTTCTGAGAAATCCGAAATATGTGTCCTCTAATCGTCTTTTCATTTGTTTATTTACTGTCCATGATTCGCTTCCATAGGTAAGAATTGACCCTATATAGCAACAATGAACTCTCTTTGACGAAATATAATGTTTTATTCCATCATTTGACAGGAAATTATTTGCAACATGTAGTCATCGACAGTTTTGTTTATTAATTACTTCAAGCTACATATGTCGCATGTGTCCTGGTTTTAAAAAAATGCATTTTCATAGAGCGTATTAGATAGAGCGAGGTGCGCGTGGCCGTGCGGCTAAAACCACTGTTCCGCTGGCTGAAAAGCCGGCGTACGGTGTTCGAAGCCCGCGGTAGATAGAACGGATTTTTTCTATCGGGGGGGGGGGGGGGGGGGTGAAATAAAAATCCAGAGTCTCACACGTCGTGGCGACTGCTTGTCCAAGCGGCCTTTATCCCTCGGGTTCTATCGTTTCCCCCCGACATACACCAGCAATGGTACTATGTGTCGTAAAGATAGTATTAGATAGAGCACTTTCATCTTCTTCTTCATCCAACAGCAATTTGGATTGTTGTGTTACTATTAACAGTCTACGTCAACCTTCCTAATTTCTTTCTATCTTAATGCATTTTTTGTAACACCAATGTGAAGGTCTGTCATTTCTTTGATCTATATTTCCCATTTAGGCATCTGCCTACCTCTCATTACAGCTGTTTCTGTGCACACATTGATGTATTTGCTAATTAATGTAGCAGATAGAAAATGAAGACCTTAAACTGTTCACGTAACGTGATAAAACTCATAGAAATATAATACATTATTTTTTGACAAATCACACTAACTTTATATGAAACTACCTACCACTGGCAATCCATCGGACGTATATTTGCCCTACAAAAAATAAAGAAATATGTATATTTATATAACCTGTTAAATTTCCAATTTCCTTAACATGTATTCATATTTGTTGTTACAGATTCTGCTTCCACTACGGGTCCAGTACTTCTATCATGACTTTAAACACCACAGCCTATATATATATATATTTATTTTTCATGTACGACTCGTTGGTTAATTGTATCCATTGCTGATTAACAGCTGATTCATAAATCAGTGGTTCTTATCCCTGGTCACACCGTTTAGTGCAATATTAACATGTCTGGATATCGTGCTGTCCATAGTCATCAGCCACAGCTTATCCCATGTCTGGGCAGTACTGTTTATTAATGTATCTAATGTACATCCACGTAAGTAAAAACAATAGATTAGCATGGGCAGTATGTCAAACAGTAGGATTGTGTATCCATGTATCTGTTCAGCTCTATGGTATATGCCACATATTAATAAAACAAAAGTGAACCAAAGACGAATGTGCAGATTTACTTTATGAATTGATTAATGTCCCGATGTATTTACTTTCAAAACACTCCGTAAAGCGAAGTCACAAATACAGCATTCTGCTTCTTCTTCGCTTCAGCTCCATGTGGAGCATAGGTCTTCAGCAAACACTTTCAGCTCCATGTGGAGCATAGGTCTTCAGCAAACACTTTTCAAGCTCTTTTGATTCTTGCTTTACTTTTAAGTTCATCCCATGCCTTGCCAATCATCTTCTTCTCTGGCTTTCACCGGTCTTTTCCAAGAATAGAAACAAATAATAATAAATGAATATTATTATGGAGGAAAAGGGGATAGTTCGGTGAATCATTTCAGGGAAGAAGTATGTTTATAACACCGGGACAAAATCACAAATAATCAACGACAGGAAATAAAAACAAAGAACAATAGACAGTCCGAAGCAGGATCGAATTTGTATAGTCGACACAGCTTCTTCTCCTAGAATATTTTGATCTTGCACTTTGTTTTTTTTTCCCCTGGTGGTTCTAGAAAAGGACCTGTCGTGTAATACTCTCAGTTGGCTTCCGCGGTGTGTGTCCTATCCAGTACCGTCGTTTTCGCTGTATCTCTTGTCATCTTGTATTGGCCCGATACTTTTCTATAATTCTACGTTAGTGAGTTTGCCTACCATTCCCATCCTTTTAGTATGCGCTAATATCCATTAATCAAGGTCTGTGGCATACTGACGATGCTGCACTGTCTCGAAAAGTCAGGATGAGCTCCCGAGCATGATTCATCACTTTTCGCATGCCTGCAGAGACTTTGGTCTAACAATAAGTTTGGATACAAATAATATACTCGATGAGGCCGTCAAAGCAGCACCTGTCATTTTTATCGACAACTACAAACTTGATAGGGAGCCGCGATTGCTCAGTGATTAGTGAACTGGACTACAAAGGACAAGGGGTAGGGTTCGATCCCAACCGACGGCTTCCGGGTTCACCCAGCCTTAAATGGGTACCGGATTTTTTTCTGGGAAAGTAAAGCAGCACGGGCGTAATACCGACCACATTACCCCAAAAATCGTGTGTTGAAGGTCTGTAAAATATAGGGTCACTAACACCATATTTCCCTATATGCCACTTGGCGTGACGGGGGTACTTTACTTTTTTTTTTTTTTACTACAAACTTGATGTCGTGGTGCAGTATAGCAACCTGAGGTCCATCGTCGATGACATACTATCTTTAGATACAGAAATTAACACTCGCATTAGTAAAGCTGCTGTCACTTTCGGCTGCCTGTCTAGGCGGGTTTGGCAAAACGACAAACTGACAACTAAAACAAAGCCCACAGTTTGCAAGGCTTGCATTAGTATCCGTCTGTATGGCTGCGAATCTTGGACAACCTACACAAAGCAGGAGAGAACGCATAATGCATTCAATATGCGGTGACTTCACCGTATCCTTGGTATAACCTGGGGAGGAAAAGGTGACAAATGCGGAGGTCATCATTCGCAAAGGCCTCCCAAACATCTACACGCTGCTCAAACAGATTAGGTTAAGCTGGATTGGCCATGTACACCGTGTGAAAGATGGCCGCATATCAAAAGATATACTCTAAGGACAACTAGCACATGACAAAAGAGCTGGGGAGTGCCCACAACTTCAATGTGTAGATGTGTGCAAACGTGACATGAAGATTCTGAACATAAACCCTACAGTATGAGAAGAGATAGCTGCAGACTGCAATCTCTGGAAACATACTCTAAAGATCAACTCAAACAAAAAATATATACCGGTTTATGGGGACAAAAATAATACACGGCGAAAGAAAAGAAAAGATAGCATTTCTAGAGGTGCTGTAGAATCCATAGTCAACTATGACTGACGAGGGCTATTATTAATTTTCTTACATATCATTGGCAGGCTGCTATTATTTGTGCTCCATTTTTTGTTGACTTATTTTCTGTTTTATTTTATTCTACATTTCGCGGAGATTATAAATATGTCATTATTAAAAAAAGTGTTCTTTTTCAATTTCTATATCTTTAGCATGTATTTCTCTAAGTGAATTGTGGAATGTAACATTCACAGTTTTTTAAAAGAAAAACGTTTTTAATACACACACACATAACACAAGACGCACACATACGATTACTAATACATACTATGACTCCACACCTCCTACAAATTATGTATTTCACATAACAGAATCAATGGACATAACTAATGCCTTCCATTTTCTATATTCATTTTCCTACGCACGGTCTATGAGTTTGCATATTATCATGCTCACAGTTTTCTTGAAAGAAATTGTTGCCTGAAAGTTTCATTTAATGTTCATCCTTTCATAACAATTGTATTTCCTCAGTGTTCATGATATTATCGGAATGATTTATTTCTATTATGTTTGTTTGTATGTGCACAGTTGTTGTTAATATGATCTGTACATGAGTCGCCCTAACATTAATACAAATACTCTTGTAACAGACATCAATCATATTTTGTTGGTAATACTGCTGCTTATATTTATGTTGTGTAAGTTTGTAAGAAGATGGACACTATTCTAAACCTGACAGCAATTTTTTTACACATCAATACAAACAAAGATACATAACAAAGCAAACATTAATTTGTGTGTCAATGGACAAAATAAAAACACTATTTACATCCACTTTAGGTCATCTTTTACTTACTAGCGGTCGGCCGTTCATCACACCAACAATCTTAGAAGACATCGACAGTTATATTTTAAAGGGAAATCATTTCTAGACACATCTGTGTCTTATATTCTGTTCTATTAGTTTAAGTTAACGTTATAAAATAAAGCATGGAGAAAACACGTATATATTGTGTTTATATATATAACTGCAGTTAACACAAACTATATAATTTAAATCAACAAAGCCAAAGTAACAATGTATCTAAATAAAGAATAAAAGCCCAACATGACCCTAACAGTCTCACACATGATGCAGGCATGTAACGTTCATGAGAACGAAAGGAAATTGTCTCCCTTATTATATTGGGTGGTATGCAGTCTGATATAACATCACATAATTAGCTTCCGGTTGATCAAGCCTCACAAAGAATCAGGAAAAGATTCAAACAAAAAGAAAAAAAAATATTTTTGAAAAAAAAAATTATCGTTAACAGGGTCAGAGTGCGGGTGGTCAGTCGATAGATTATCGAGCTCCAAAGCTGGAGAACGCGGGTTCGATCCGGTACAGTCAATAGTTTTTCTCACTCGAGAGGAAATACAAACTCACACCCGAACATATCGCGGCGACATCACTGAGCAAGTGACCTTTGTTCTCCAGTCCTACAATTCCCTCTGGCAAAACTCACAAATGGGAAATTCCCGTAAAGATATATTATTGTTATAACAAGGATCGGAGACAATGACAACCAATTCAAATACACAATTATGTGGGATTATATAAAACAGTGAATTACTGGTCGAATCAACTGGAACAATTAAAACGAAAGGTCTAATTTAATGTGAGCATCTGAACCACAAAATAAATGCTCTGCGATCTAACCCTAAATGTTTACTCGAGACCTATCCCATCAGTTATATTCAAAATAAACATACAATGGGACATGGCATGGGGCAGTTAAACTAATAGAAAAACAAAACAAACTCACCGTTCCGGTAAAAAGACTTCTTCGCGCCTGTATTATTCTTCTTCTACATTTTAGCTCCCTGTGGAGCAGATGTCTTCAACAACACATTCCAAGTCATTATGTTTCTTGCCATTCTTTTAAGATCATTCCATGCCTTCCCCATCATCATCATCTCTGCTTCCAGCTGCCTTCTCCAAGAATATTTTGTTCTTCCTCTTTGTCTTTTTACTTGCGGATTCCAAAAAAATGTGTATGTTGTGTGACACTCTCTGTTGGCTACCGCAGTGTGTGTTATCCAGTGCAATCGTCTTCGCTTTATCTCTTTATCCACTGCTACTTGATACTTTTATATAATTATGTTATTGTTTTGTCCTGCCATTCCATCCTTTTTTTCTGCGTAAGCATCCAATTAATAAAAGTGTATCTTTACGGTTGTCATTTTTGATGTTAATTTTTTACAGCTATCCATGTCTGTACAGTTTTTGCAGCTTACTTTTGACAGTACAGGATAGCCAACCCCATGTCCAACCCTACCAAGACAGGCCCCTTATAGTATTTACTAGTTTGTACATGTCATGTTTGTGTTTATCTTAAAAAGTTGACATATCTCGTCTTTATTCTGTAAAGTGGAGAGGTGAAATAGATCAATTGTTATTTATTGTGAGACGGTGATAATTTCTTCTGCTTTGCTCTTTCCAGATTTTCGCTTCAATCATGTTTCTTTCATTGTACTAGTTGATATGGTGAGTCCAATACATCTCCTGTCTTTCACTTGTTTATATTTGTTCTTATATTCTCTTTTGTCAAATGGAGTAGTCAGTTAATGTACAAATGAAGTTGAAATTAACCCACATATACAGTTAGACGGTTCTAAATCCTTGATCCTCTTTCACTGATTCATCATGCCCTAGGTTTGTCTTCGCAACACGTAATGTTGCTTTTGAATGGTAACACATACAACATTGTTATTATTAATCTCGAAATGCAGGAGTTACTATTGAAACCAAAAGCTTCTTTATTGCCAGAACTCTGACGTCACTTTACTATAAGTTTGATTGTTGCTAGGATTTCATAACTGCACACCAGACGAACTCATAGGTGCTGTGATATCCCATTCAGGAAACTGAAAAAATCCGAGGAGAGTCCTCGCCCACGTGCACGAACTCAATATCACGACCTGTATCCACGATATGAGTATTTTTTGCTGATTTTTTTTTATTTCTGGAAATCGGCCAACTTTTCTCGAATGTAACTGTCGATGGATTTGTTAAGTGCGCGAGTGCACACGAGATCGCCTGTTTATTAGCATTATCCGAGAGGGTTGGACATCGGATCTCGCAACCCAAAAGATCAGATGAGGGAATCGTCATAAAATCATCACGGATTAATATCTCCTACTTTGGGAAACATCACCACCGCTTCTGGTCAGCTTTTAACCCGGGTCCTTCCTGTCCTGAGGCTCGCGCCACAACTCTAAACTTGAGAACCTCCATTACGACATATGTCTCCAACAAGCCAGGTGAGACTGCAAAGCTTGCCATGTTCATTCATTATTTATGCCTTTCAGATTAGTATTTTCCATTGTTGTCTACTCACACTTCAAGAGATGCCTTTTCTAGCCGAACCAGATGAATGGGACACTTTGTTATTTCAAATCAATTTGTGTTTCTTCACATTTGTTATTTTTCTATTTATTTGCTCGAAACCATATGCTACCATATCACCGTTCGTTGAGGACATATTCTAAATATTAACCTACTCATATAGATTCATATTGGTATATTATCATTAAATCTGAATATGAAATGCGCGTGGTATAACATGGACAACGAACCTACAATGTTATTAAATAATATTACTCACTTCTTGTGCTTTCCTATCAATCTAAAAGAAAGTTTGTGATATTTTAGAAAATAAAGAAGCTTTCTCATAGAAGTAAGTTATTTATCAATGATCGAAGTAAACACAAGTTCAATGAATATGTATAAATATTATATTAAGTCTATGTCATTAGAACAGAGGAAACGAGTTCATCGGTTTCAATTATATACAACCAATTCGGATATTGAAGTGAATCATGGACAGTGGAAAAATTGAAATAAAAACGAATAGAGGCCACAGAGATGGGATGTGATTTCTCAGAAGAATGCTGAGAGCTCCCGGGGCAGCTGAAAAGAAAAAAAAGCGGAAATTCTCAAAGAGGTCAACACACAAAAGGAACTCCAAAAAAACATCATAAATAAACAATCAACATTTGTTGGGCACAGCATGATAAGAGAAATATGAAATACGTGGTTAAAAGTGACAAAATACAGGGGAAGAGAGATCGCCGACGGCAAATAGAGACGATCCTGATTAGATTGGTGTCATGGCACGGAAAACAGTCAACAACAGAATTGAAACGATGCACGGTGGACAGAAAATTGTGGAAGGGCATGATCGCTTTTTTCCAACCCGTATGGCACATGATGATGTTTATCAATATAAAATAGCTCTTCTAAGTAAGTTTATCTCATACGATCTGAAATGTGGAAGATGTTTCAACCTGGTCATAGTATCAAGCGATAACCGTAGTGTATCAGACAACTTATAGTTTGTTCACATTTTCATAAAGTTTATTTGTATCATATCTAGTACACTGAAACAAACCAATATATGCCTGCTTTATAGACACCATTTGCAACTTATAGTCTGCCTAAAAAATATACATCTAAATGACACAGACATACGACTAATATGTAATTTATATTGGGAGCAAACAGCAATAACACAATATAACAAAGAGACCTCTAGACCTATTTATATGAAAGGAGTTAGACAGGGATTCTTCCAATTACCAATCGTAATCAAAACTGAGCAAATCCTTAAAAACATCACAGAGATGCTAGGCCTAAACATTATTGGAAAGATAATCAATAACCTAAGATATGCTGATGATACTGTTTTACTAGCAGAAAATACTAAATATCTACAAGAATTACTTGAAATAAACATGGCATGAACAAATATGGGTTTTATATATATATATATATATATATACATATAAATCAGATTGAAACTATGATCATAAACAAAGGTAACACTAAACAATTATAAGTGGATATCAAAGTTGAAGAAATATACCTGGAGACAGTTCAGAGCAACAACTACCTTGGACATACTATAACTAGTGATGGAAAATGTACAACTGAAATAAACACACACAAAAAGAAATGGCAAAAAAATAATTTAATGCCATGAATAAAATACTAACATCAAAACAGGGCTAAAGCTAAAAATAGCAAAAAGTTATATCTTCTCTACATTCCTGTATGGTGCAGAAACAAAAGAATGGAAATAAAAGAACACATGATGATGTCTTAAAGCATTTACAAATGAAAAGAGGACTACTAAACACAATTCAAGCAAGACAAATGCGATTTTTGGTGCATGTTAAAAGACACAGCAGCATACCAAAAGAAATATTGGAAGGAAAAATGCAAGGTAAAAGAGGTAGACTGTGACTAATTGGGGCAAGCAACATCAAAAGATGGACATGCCAGGCTGTGACAATCTGCACCATCATAGCCAAAGAAAGAGCGGACTGGCGCTCCATGGTAGCCAACCTTCGATGATAAGACGTTACTCAATGATGATTAATATTTAGCATTGATAATTAGTAGCGATAACTAGATATGTTACTTAGTAATAATACTTAATAATGATATGTAGTAATGATACATGCACATTATAATTAGTAATAATACTAAAATGATACTAATTAATAGTAATTATTTTAGTAAAATACTTAGTAATGATATTTAATAATAATACTTAGTAAATATACTTAGTGATACTTAGTAGTAATACTTAGTAGGGATACTTAGTAGTGATACTTAGTAGTGATACTTAGTAGTGATACTTAGTAGTGATACTTAGTAGTGATACTTAGTAGTGATACTTAGTAGTGATACTTAGTAGTGATACTCTGTAATTTTCCAATCCAAGTAACATACACTGTTCATGAGTTGACTAGTGCTTTCAGATACAATCTAGAAGTAAACATATGACAAGTAAAATAAATGAACTAACACTTGGGTGAAAACAAAACAGTAAAATAAATGAGCTAACACTTGGATGAAAACAAAACAGTAAAATAAATGAACTAACACTTGGATGAAAACAAAACAGTAAAATAAATGAACTAACAAATGAGTGAAGACAAAATAGTAAAATAAATGAACTAACAAATGAGCGAAGACAAAATAGTAAAATAAATGAACTAACAAATGAGCGAAGACAAAATAGTAAAATAAATGAACTGATAAATGAGTGAAGTCAAAATAGTAAAATAAATGAACTAACAAATGAGTGAAGACAAAATAGTAAAATAAATGAACTGATAAATGAGTGAAGTCAAAATAGTAAAATAAATGAACTAACAAATGAGTGAAGATAAAATAGTAAAATAAATGAACTGATAAATGAGTGAAGTCAAAATAGTAAAATAAATGAATTGATAATTGAGTGAAGTCAAAATAGTAAAATAAATGAAAAACCAAAAGGTGGGCTAGTGAACCTATGGTAACATGTACGAAGAAGAAAAAAGATGTGATGGTATCAATCCACTTTAGTCAAGGTCTACCTCTACCGCTTCTGTCGTCTGGTACCTTCCCACTCAAGATGACTTTTAGAAGGGCATTATGTTTCTTCACATGTTCAAAAAAAAATCAATTATCTCGTTTGAATTGTGTCATTTCTTTTTTCATTTTCAGTTTATGCAAAACGTCCTTGTTTCTTCCACGGAATAATGCCCATTTTTATAGTCATCATATTACGTATAAGTATTATTGAATTATTACTTGTATCATGGCAATATGACAACAGACTAATCAATCACTGTAGTCTGTAGACATGTGCTTTTACAGAAGAAATGTTGAGAATACCACGGACAGCTAAGAAGAGTAATGCACATGTTTTGAAAGAGGCCACAGCAAAGAGAGAGCTATTTTCCAATATTACGAAGAAACAATCATAATTTTTTGGCCATGTAATGAGAAGGGAATAGCTGGAATTTATTGTAACAACTAGGAAAGTTGAAGGACGAAGATATACATGGAAGCAAAGACAAAATATACCAGACAGCTTAAGAGAATGGTTTGGCAGAAGGCCAGCAACAGAGTTGATAAATAACTGTCGACATTGAAAGTTGTGGGGAAACTTGATCAACTACGCCAGCAGGCTTAATATATAACGATGGTGATGATGATAATGATTAAGGGGCAGTCGCAGCTGCTTCATGTTTGATTTAATGTCCACTCATTGCAAATTTAATTCTTAAAAGGTAATAGTCTCGTATAAGTTAAATGCCTTGTTCGATACAAAATAAAAACAATTATTAACTGTTGTGTAAATGATTGATTCTTGATCCTCATTCTCGCGCTGTTAGACGTCACATAGAGAATATAGTCTTCTTTGCAACCCATTTCACTTGTGGGCAAGAGCTTCAATCTTATCTAATGAGTCTATGCTAGCCAACTTTGCTTGTCTTATAATGTGTTCTTTTATAGTGTGTCTAGGTCTTTTTCAAGTTTCTGTATCCTGAAGTTTCCATAGAAGAGCTTGTTGATGAAATTCTCATGGTGCACATATCCGACACATGTCCATCTTCTCTTCCTAATTATAGATGTTATCTTTGGTTGCATTGCTATTTCTCTTGTTTCAATATTAGTCTTGAACGCATTCCATTACACACAGAGTAAGTCAACAATATAAATGATAAATAACTGGCGAGATAGAAAATTGGGGAGAGCTATGATCACCTACGCCAGCAGGCTCGGTACTTGATGATGATGATGATGATACACAAAGTATTTAATCTTCGGCATCTGTCTTCAATGCGTTTGGGTTTCTTCTCAATCTATTTTGATGTTTTCCAGCTTCCATATGGGTTTACATGATTCTTGTACATTAAGACTAATCTATATATTCATCAACTAAGAAGAGTAATGAAGATGTTCTGAGAGAGGTCAAAGCAAAAAGAGAGCGAATTTCCAATATTAGGAAGAAACAATCATCATAGTTTGGCCATGTAATGAGAAGAGAACAACTGTAATATATTGTAACAACTGGTAAAATTGAGGGACGAAGAGATAGAGGGAAGCAAAGAGAAAAAATAACAGACAGCGTAAGAGAATGGCTTGGCAGAAGGTCAACAACAGAAATGATAAATAGCTGCCGAGGTCGAAAATTGTGGAGAGACATGATCACCTACGCCAGCAGGCCCGGTACGTGATGATGATGATGATGATATATAATCATTGTATACTTATTTTCTATTCAGCTACTTACGTGCTGTGGAGTTGTAGTATCCACTGGGTGTAGCTATCAGGCAAAAGAAAGTGGATGGAAAATAAAAATATACAATTCAAAACACAACTAATGTATTATTATTTGTAATCACTGTAATCTCTTTGAGCTGCTACTGAAGTGCAGCATATATACACGTAACGTTTTTTTTTTTAATTATAACTTCAATAGTCGAGAAGAACAATGATCAGAGAGGCAAGAGCAGCAGGAACCGGCTCCCTCGATGAGATAGAGTTGCTTGCTTAGAACAAAGACAAATTGGGAGATTTTATGATTGAAAACTGCTATAATAAAAAAAAAATAGTTAAGCGAAAGAGTATCTGGGTCTATGCCCTATGGGCCAGCTACGGCTCAAAAAGTCAGTAGATAGAATAGTGGAGACAAAGGTGCAACTAAATAGAGGAACGTAAGGGTTCTAGCAATGCATTTAGGCGTACCGGTAGTATGCTATTATTACCCGTATAATCAATGACTTCTGCACACATTTATAGGTGGTAATGTGGTCAGTATCACGCTAGGCTGCCCTTTTCACTGATAAAACAGTAACCCGTTTTCTGTGGTTAGACCTTAATATATGTAGACAGCAAAGGTGCAGTTGAGACCTGACACATATTCATGAGTTTGACATATTCTAACTAGTTTTGCTTAGTTCATCTGGTAATAGTATAGTTCTACGTGGTTCTGTCAACGTGGCTCTATGGTACATTCTAACGCTTATATATAGAAAATAGCAGAAAGATTTCTTCAGGCCTTGCTAGACCTATGGGGAATCATCATCATCAGCATGTTCCATACCGTTGGCGTAGGCGCGATCATGTCCTTACACAAACTTATATCCACCGTACACGTATCAATTCGGTTGTTGACTGTTTTCCATGCCATGACACCAAGCTATCTAGAACTTTCTCACTTTGCCGTCCGCGATCTCTCTTTCCCTGTATTTTTACAATCGTAACCAAGTATCTCAACATTGCCATATTTAAAAGAAGCCATATTTAGCATGAGAACATTGATTGAAAAGTACACAGAAGTAAACAAACTAATATATGCCTGCTTTACAGACTACACCAAAGCTTTCGATAGAATACACCATAACTAATTATAGACTGCATAAGGGATATAAATCTAGACGACACAGACATACGACTAATACGTAATTTGTACTGGGAGCAAACAGCAATAATAAGATATAACAAGGAGAACTCTACACCCATGGACATAAAAAGAGGAGTAAGACAAGGATGCATCCTATCACTAAGCTTGTTCAATCTATACACTGAGCAAATCTTTAAAAAACATCTCAGAGATGCCAGGCCTAAACATTAATGGAAAGATAATCAATAAAATAAGACATGCTTATAATACTGTTCTACTAGCAGAAAATCCTAAAGATCTAGAACAATTGCTTAATGTGATAAACATAACAAGCAAAAAAATATGGACTAGAAATGCATATCAAAAAGATTTATGATCATAAACAAAGAAAATTCTCAAGACCTACAATTAAATATCACTGTTGAGGGAATACATCTGGAGACAGTCCAGAGCTACAACTACCTGGGACATACTATAACCAATGATGGAAAATGTAAAATTGAAATAAACAACAGAATAGGTATGGCAACAAGTAATTTTAATGCCATGAAAAATATACTAACAACGAAACAAATATCAACAGGGCTGAAACTAAGAATGGCAAAATGTTGCATCTTCTCAATATTCCTGTAAGGTGCAGAAACATAGACATTAGACAAGAAAACAGAACAGAATATTGAAGCCTTTGAAATGTGTATTTATAGAAGAATAGGTAGAATTGGATGGAAAGAAAAGATAACAAACGATGAAGTTTTAAAACAACTGAAAAAAAAAAAGAGAACTACTAAATACAATTAAGACTAGACAAATGAAATTTTTGGGGCATGTTAAAAGACACAACAGCCTACTAAAAGTAATATTGGAAGGGAAAATACAAGGTAAAAGAGGCAGAGGCAGACCAAGACTAACATGGGCGAGTAACATGAAAAGATGGACAAGTCAATCTATGACAACCTGCACCATCAAAGCAAGAAACAGAGTAGAATGGCGATACATGGTAGCCAACCTACGTTGCGGAGAAGGCATCCAATGATGATGATGATCTCAACTTTCCTATTCTCATGATGTCCTCGTAAAAATGTTGATTGTTTATTTCTGGGGGTTTTTAGAAGCTCTCTTTTTGTGTTGGCCTCTTTGAGAATTTCCTCATAGGTTTGTTAGTTGTCCAGGAAACTCTCAACATTCTTCTGAGAAATACCATCCATGTGACCTCTAACCGACTTTTTATTTGTTTTTTTAATGTCCCTGATTCGCTTCCATAGGTCAGAATTGACTCGATACAGCACCGATAAACTCTTTTTCTCACTTCTATTGACATTGATTTGATACATAAGGCGTTTTCCTTTTTCTGAAGCTATTTTGGCCTGAGCTATTCTGCTTTCTATTTCTGTGATGCATCTTACATCTCATGTTAATATTGTGCCTAAGTATTTCACTTTTTCACTTGTTTCAGATTTTTAAGGGGTATATGGTGGTTATGTTTGTCCCATTTATGTGTGATGTGATCGGTATCGGGCCAGGCAGCCTTTACTTCCCCCAAAAATTGCTGGTACCCATTTTTAGAGTTTTGATGAAACCCGGAGCATTGCCAATCGACAAAAATCCACTTCTTCTGAGAACTGAACCTAGATCATGTTGATGAGGAAAACACCCAGCTACCGATACTTTAGTATGCCGGAATATTTTACATTAACAGCTTTGTGAAATTGAGTTCGTGGTTACTTGTCAACATATTTTTCATTTAGATTAAGCATCGGATTTGTATGGTATTCATATGTTTGATATTTCCCAGGCTATTTAAACTGACACTACAACCCGCATCATCATCATTAGTTTATATATCCTTTAAAGATATTTGTACTCATTATAGCCTTTCTGATGAAATCTATGTCTCTAGCCTGGTGACCACGTCTTCAGTTGAAGGTCTCTTTGATGACTAGAAATGACATTCTTTTTGGTCTGCCCCTGTCTCGTCTTCCTGGAACCTTGCATTCCATTATTTTTCTTTCCAGCCAATTATTTCTTTGATCTGTCAGTATTATTGTAATGTCCTCTTTAGAATGGTGACCATGAGCCAATTCTTTTAAATATTTATGTATTTTAATATGTGTTCATTTCTCCTTTTAATTTAAATCATTGTGTTAGTTCAAGATGGCGCCCGTTTGTGGACAGTGTTTTCAGTTACAGCGTGTGTTGTTTTGAAATATGCCGGTTACACGCGGTGTGTGATTCTTGGATTTAATGTTCTGCTCATGCCTGTTGTGGTTGGTTAACTTCTGACAGGCTGGTGGATGGTGGAAATTCTCGTTGTTAAGTGGGTATTTATCTTCTTTTCATTCGAGATTGACCTGTTGGTGATAGGTCATAGTTTTTCACTGTCGCGCCAGGCAGACGGAAATGTCCATTCCGAATTGTACAAAGACTGCAACGGTGGATGGGGCGGACGAGTCAGCAATTATCAACGGCCCAGAAAGCAAAAACAGCAAAGTGTGTGGTACACAAGAGACATATGCAGAACACAAAAGACGAATGTGGCTGACCAAAGTGAAAGAGATTGGAGCCTTATCACGTGCTAGTCCAGAGGAAGCAATGGAGCGGAATTCGAACTTATGTCGGAGGAAAGATCTTAAAATAAGTACTTGGAATGTTAGGGTACTATGTCAAGAAGGGAAATTGGAAAATCTGATTCAAGAAGCAGAAAGAATTAAAGTAGGAAAATGTAGATATAAACCATCATAGGAAATCATGGTTTAGGAAAAAGAAATGACAGAGGAGAAATATTAATACAATTATGTGAAGAAAACAGGCTGATAATATGTAACATCTACTTTGAGCAAGAGAAAAGGAAACTATACGCATGGAAAAGACCTGGAGATAAGAAGAGGAATAAAATAGATTACATAATGATAAAAGAAAGGTTACGTAACAGCGTAGAGAAAACCAAAACATACACAGGATCAGATATTAATTCAGATCACAATCCTGTAATGAATAAAATAAAAATCAAACTAAAGAAAAACAAGCAAAAGTGTAATTCATCAACAAATCCACTAGATATAACAGCTTTAAATCGAAAAGATATTAAATATACCTATACAATACAAGTAAAGAACACATACCAGAAGCTACTAGAAGAGGGAATTGAGCAATACAGAAGAGAAAATCATGATGAAAAAGTAACAACCAAATGACAATGCATAAAGAAAAGCATACAAGAAACCTGCGACACCTTACCCAAAAGAGAAAAGAACAAAAACCAAAAATGGATAACTAACACTATCTTAGAAAAAATGAAAAGAAATGAGACAAGCAAAGAACACTACCCAATACAATAAAATAGATAATGAAATACGCAAAATGTGCAATACGTAAAAAGAAGATGCTCAGCCATAAATGTAAAGAAATAGAAACTATGGAAGGGATACAAGACTTAAGAGGAATGCACACACGAAATAACGAGAATGACTAATACTAATAAAAAAGCCACATAAGGTGGATGCATTGCAGACACAAAGGAAAAATGCTGACAGACAATCAAGACATTATAGATAAATGTCAGGAATATGTAACAGAACTATTCTGTGATCAAAGGGGGACAAGAAACCAGTTATAAAATATACATCAAGCTATACAATCTTAAAATCTGAGTTGGAAAAAGCTAAAAAAACAATGAAAAGGGAAATGCAGCAGGACTTGACAGCATATAGATAGAAATTATCCAGGCACTAGAGGATTTTGACATTGAAGTGATTACAGACATATGCAACGACATATACCACACATGATACATATCAAATGAACTAAAAACACCAACATTCAATGCGTTGCCTAAAAAGAATGGTGAAGTTGAATGTAGTGACTTTAGAAAAATAAGCCTAATGAGCCATGTTACAAAAATCTTGCTATAGCTTGTTTCATAACTCGTGCCCAACTTTTAAAATCGATAGCTTTTTAACCGCTTGTTGTAAGTTGTTCAAAATTTGCATGTAAAGTTATAATGATTAAAACCCAACATGGAATTAATTTCATTAAAAAAACATTTGGTTATTATTGTTGCTGATTTGATTTATATAAATTTATAACGACCCATTGATGTAGTAAAAACTTAATGTTTACAGTATTTTAAGTTAAAAATAGCGAGTAAAAATCCATACACGGTCAAACTGACGTGTTTGCACGCTTTTACCGTGGTTTTTTGACACAATTAGACACTTGTAAAAAGCACTAAAAATGGTGTGTTCCATTTCCGTTCATTCATAGGTGGAGCCGTGGAACGATAACATTTATCATGAGTCTTAAAATGAAATTCTGCAGTTTACAAAACATCGCAATAAAAATGTATGACTATTTTTGCAAAGAGGCTAAACGAGGAAGATTATTTCATTCTTTAGAAAACCCTGAGAATAGGACAAGACACATTTTGGATTTATCTAAACGGTCATTTAATCGCTGGATTCAAGCACGTGACCGTCAATGTTCAAAATATACAAAATCACAAGGAAGAGCAAAAATGTTGGATAATTTCGACAGTGAACTTATTAGAAGTGAAATTCGCAAAATGTTGGGTATGAATGAAACTGTTACAATAAGAAAATTAAAAGTATCGATGAAAAAGAACAACAGTATTGAAATAATAAAGTCTACATTATGGAGGAATGTGAGAGCTGAAGGCTTTACATTCAGAAAGTATTCCAATGGACGAAACATCATCTGTGAGAAGCCACATATAGTAGTCATGAGAAGCAAGTACTTACGTGAAGTAAAAGAGGTGCGCAAGCAAGGTTATGATATTGTGTACATGGATGAAACATGGATCAATGCTCACCACACTAACCAAAGGGAATGGCAGTCATCAGATGGAAAGATTAAGAGATTAATACCTAGCAGCAAAGGACAGCGCTTGATAATTGCTCATGCAGGTAGTCGGCAACATCCCGACGTCATCCAGTACAAAAGATGCTATTAAGATATGACTTACAAAGGAGCACATACAATTTAATAACATGTACTTTAAAAACCTGAATTACTATCTCTAGTAAAGCAAAAACAAAGGACAACGATTTTTAAAATAGATAAGATTATTCAAGAGCACGGTCATATAAGTTTGAGGCTGCCACCTTACCATGCTCATTTAAATCCAATAGAACTAATCTGGGCAAAATTAAAAGGACAAGTGGCAGATGAAAATACAACATTCAAAATATGCGTTGTAAAGACTCTTGCTAATCTCGCTTTATTAAATATAGACAAAGATTATTGGGCTAAATGTGAAGACCACGTCTTAAAACAGGGAGGGAAATATTGAAAAAATGATGGTTTGTGGAATGTTCAACCCCAAACAGTTATTAATCTTTTAGACTCGTCTAATTCAGAATGAAAGTATATAGCACCCACAATGTTGGCCCCTATATTACCTTAAATTAGTGCAACAAACGGTCCTTATCAGGACCACACAAATATGAAAATTGGACATACAGGTATACCTTGATATTATCGTCCGTCCTCGAACAGAGAAGACAATAATTCTCCTGGTGTTTTGTCTTATTCAGTTATTTCCCCATTACGGCCACGCCTTTACCTAGTGAAAATTAATCATAGACCAGCAACTATGGTAATTTCTATTCTTTAGGGGTTCACAATTTACAATTTTGACAAACATCAAAGAAATTCGCCGCGTTAAGAAAACTGAAGCGGCAAGATATTTGTTAAATATACATTTAAAGGGTCTTTTGCATTCTAATAACATTTGGAAAATTTCAACAGTTTTTAACAAACGGTTACTGAGTAATAGCGTTTTGAAGTTGGGCACGTGATTTGAAACGAGCTATACAAGTTATACAAGGAAGGATTCAGAATAAAATCAATACTGAATTAGATGAGCAGCAATTTGGTTTTAGGAAAAATAGCGGGACAAAAGAAATAATATTCTGTATGAGAACATTAATCAACAAGTACACACAAGTAAACAAACCAATATATGCCTGCTTCATAGACTACACCAAAACATTTGAAAGGGTACACCACAAACAACTTATACAATGCCTAATAGAGATACATCTAGATGACATGGACATACGACTAATATGCAATCTATACTGGGAGCAAACTGGGAGAAATCTACACCCATTGAAATAAAAAGAGGAGTAAGACAGGGATGCATCTTATCACCAACCTTGTTCAATCTATACACTGAGAAAATCTTTAAAAACATCATAGAGATGCCAGGCCAAAACATTAATAGAAAGATAATCAATAACCTAAGCTATGCTGATGATACTGTACTTCTAGCAGAAAATCATAAAGATCTACAATTACTAAATGAAATAAACAAAAGCAAAAAATATGGACTAGATATGAATATCAAAAAGACAAACTATGATCATAAACAAAGGAAATACTCAAAACCCACAAGTGGATTATCAAAATTGAAGGACCTGGAGACAGTTCAAAACTACAACTACCTTGGGCATACTATAACCAGTGATGGAAAATGTACAACTGAAATAAACAAAAGAATATGAATGTCAAAAAGTAATTTTAATGTCATGAAGATCACACTAACATCAAAACAAATAACACCTGGGCTAAAACTAAGAATTGCAAAATGTTACATGTTCTCAATATTCATATAAGGTGCAGAAAAATTCACATTAGACAAGAAAAGAGAAAAGAGAATTGAAGCCTTTCAAATGTGGATATATAGTAGAGTAGGTAGAATTGGAATGGAAGGAAAAGAAAACAAACGATAAAGTTTTAAAACAACTAAAAATAAAATGAGAACTACTAAGAACAATTCAAACAAGACTAATGCCACTTTTGTGCCATGTTAAAAGACACAACAGCCTACTAAAAGTAATCCTGTAGGGGAAAATACAAGGTAAAAAAGGCAGAGGCAGACCAAGACTAACATGGAAGAATAGCATCAAAAGATAGACAAATCAGCCTATGACAACATCAACCATCAAAGCAAGAGACAGAGCAGAATGGCACTCCATGGTAGTCAACCTTTGTTGTGGAGACGGCACTCGATGATGATGATGATGCATCATTTTGTTATCAGTGAAGCGATTTTCCTTTTTGTTGTGTTTGAGATTATCCATCACTCACAGGCCTATGTCGCTATCCGGAAATTATACAATCCATTGCCCATCTTTTTAATAATTTGCCAATTGAAAAGCAATAATTTCATGCCAACAGTTGGCACAGTACGTCACGCTAACTTGTCGGTCACATATTGCCTATTCTAGTTACTTTATGCATTATTTGCAACATGTTATACTATACGACTAGCCTAATTTGTTTGAAACTATAGTCGATAGGATAAGACCTGTCGAACTTACTGTCAACACATAGCCACCACTGCATGACAGAAACCCTAACCTGCTCGACTACATCTTAACATCTCACAATGCATTGGCACTTCCCATGCACTCTTTCATAAATTGACAAATTACAGTCACAGACAACTTCTTGTATTTCATTTGAAGCTTACTGCGATTACAAGTTGGATTAATCCGCATAAGTCATTTTTAAAGCTACGGAGTTGATAAAAAGTTAATTTAACATTATAATGGTAACAACAGAAAATACTAAAAGGCAGACTACTCCAAATTTGTTTACGAAATGTAAAAAAAAGTATTTATTTTCTACTGATATACGGTATACTTTCTTTTTCAAATAATTTATAATCACACTTACATTTGTTACCAAGACAGGGGCCTCTATTGCAGCCTAGAATTATACAGAAATTCATATTTTAATTAGATAATGTGTTGTTCAAATGTGTTTTTGTCTATGACTTCAAGTGTAAAATTCCGTCGCTGTAATAATGAAAGTTAGTTAAACTGAATAACTAAGGTCCAAAATGCATCTTGAATTCGATTGGCTTATATGTAAACCCAGCCATCCATATAAAACAACTAGATACAATAATATATATCTTCAAGTACCAGGCCTGTTGGCGTAGGTGATCATGTCTCTCGACAACTTTCGATCTCGACAGTTATTTATCATTTCTGTTGTTGACCTTCTGCCAAGCCATTCTCTTAAGCTATCGGATGTATTTTCTCTTTGCTTCCCTCTATCTCTTCGTCCCTCCATTTCCCCAGTTGTTACAATATATTCCAGATGTTCTCTTCACATTAAATGGCCATAAAATGATGATTGTTTCTTCTTAATGTTGGAAATTCACTCTCTTTTGGCTTTGACCTCTTTCAGAACATTTTCATTACTCTTCTTAGCTGTCCATGGTATTCTCAACATTCTTCTGTAAAACACCATTTCAACAGACTCCAGTGAATTTCGTGTCTGTTGTCCTAGTGCCCATGATTCACATCCATATATTAAGACGGGCTCTACATAACATTTAATAACTCTTTTTTTCTTGTTTCTATGTCAAAAATAAATTGCATATTATCTTCCAGATTTTTTGAGAAGCTGCTTTTGCCTGAGCCATTCTGCATCTCACCTCTTTTGTACATCTTTCGTCTGAGGTTAACAAAGTTTCCAAATATTTAAATTCATTTACCTGTTTTAATATTGTTCTACTTGTCTTTATTTTGCACTGAGATGATGTCTTTTTCTTTGTTATTACCATTACTTCTGTCTTTTTGTTATTAAGGCTGAGTCCTTTATTTTTTATTTCTTTCACTATAATGTCAAACATTTCTTGTAATTTATTTTCACTCTTAGCGATTAAGACTGTATCAATAGCATACATTATATTATATATATTATGCTATCCAATTGTTATTCCAGGCATGCCCCTTATGGATCTTAACATAATCTCACTATAAATATTAAATAAATCTGGTAACAGCACACAACCTTGTCTAACACCCTGTATTATTTCTTGAAACATTCCCAATTGGTTTCCAGTTCTTATGGCCGCTGTTTGTTGCCAGTACATGTTCTTTAATATTCTTAAATCTTTGCTGTCTACGTGTATGCTTTCTAAAATGTTGATTATTTCTTGGTGCTTTACTTTATCAAATGCTTTGGTATAATCTATGAAACATAGGTATAGATCGGTTTTCACCTCTATGGCTCATTCTACTAAAGATCTTATGATGTATATGGCATTTCTATATATAATATATCTACACAAAAGTTGAAAGACAATATCGTTTTTGTTAAACGTGGTAGAAGCATTGAAGACGTGTTGGTTCATAGTCGCCTAGAGAAATGTAGGCATCACAAGCGAGGAACACTCCCATGCAATAGCCCGGTTTACAAAACATGTCCTCATTTTATTTAGAAAGACTATTTTTACCCCAATAATGGAAGTTTCAAGAACAGTTTTGCTTCACTCGTTTCGCTTAAATAGCAAACGTAGATTGACCTGCAAAAACTGCATGGAAGACCTACTTTGGTGAAATGCTAAACCATATAATAAAGAAAAAAGTAAAGGCCCCCGTCACGCCAAGTGGTCTATAGGGAATTTGGTGTTAGTGACCATACATTTTATAGATCTTCAGCACATGATTTTTGGGGTAATGTGGTCGGTATTACTCCCGTGCCGCTTCACTTTCCTAGAAAAAAATCCGGTACCTTTTTAAGGCTGGGTGAACCCGGAAGCAGTCGGTTGTGATCGAACCCTGCCTCTTGTCCTTTGTTGTTCAGTTCACTAACCACTGAGCTATTGCGGCTCCCACTTAGACTTATAGGTCATGTTTTTTTCAAGAGCATTTCTGCATTTCACTTAATGCTTGTATGCCTGTTGCAGACTATTTCACTTCCTCTCAAACTTATGGCAGTAGTGACATCAATGTTACTAGGGGGCTACTAGCATGATCTCTTCTTACGTACTCATCTGATTCACTCCAGGGAACCGTCTGATAACTCACTTTAGTTCCGTAAACGTAAGTTGGATTAACTCTCTACACACTTTTATTAAATTAATGTTGATTAATAAATAAATTAATTTATTAATGAATTAGTACTTCATGTTACTCTATTTAAATGGTTTTTGCACATTTCAAGAATCTTTCATTTACGCATTTTAACAACCGCTTATGTGTCGGTTCTTTTCTCAGTATAACCATTTTTTAAACTGTATATATATTCTCATAAACAGACAAGAAAATCACTGGATGCGGTAGAATTGTGATTTTACAGAAGATTGTTGAGAATACCATGGACAGCTAAGAAGAGTAATAAAAACGTTCTGATAGAGGCTAAAACAAAAAAAGAGCTAATTTCCAATATTAGGAAGAAACTATCATCATTTTTTGGCCATGTAATGAGAAGAGAACAGGTGGAATATATTTAACAACGAGAAATTGAGAGCAAAGAGAAAAGATAACAAACAGCTCAAGAGAATGACTTAGCAGAAGGTCAGAAGGTATTGTTTTATTTGATTTCGCCCAGGTTGAGGTCCATTCAATTGAAACGTTTGTTATTTGTTTGATCTTATCTTGTTCGCAAAGATGAAATATCCATTTTTATTTCTCTTTGCATTAAATCGAGCGTAGCAGCCGCTGTTGATGGTTTTCACGTTTACACCACACGAGTCTACACTGAATCTACAATAACAAATGCTTAAAATAAAAATAAAAAAATAATGTGAATCTTCAAAGGCGTGAATTTACATTGCTGTGTGACAATTTCAAATAAAAAGTGACATAACGTGCTTAACTGCCACTGATTTCAAACAAAACGACCTCTTCCCACTCTTGAAATACTTTAAACATGACAAGAGGGAGCTAGAACGAAATAGATAGAGCACTATATCTCTATTTGTTCACTTATGGAAGACAGACAAGTGGCTGTAAACAGTAAACAAAATAAATCGTCTTCCCTAGAGGAAAGTGAGTCAGACACAAGATGCAACAATTACAATTCCCTGTTAATGAATATGTGGTTATTTGCAAAATTATCATAAACCGATCTTAGGAAGCTAAACAATAAGAGAGACGAGGCAAACAACGACGTTGCTAAGTGCTTGATACAACACCAAACATTACAAACGTTGTTTTGCTACCAGCCTCATTCATATATCTCTATATCTGAAATGGAGAAAACCAATGAAATTATTCCCTCAAAACTGACATGGTACTACAATATATAACATACTATGATACTGGATTATATTTTATATTCACATTAATTCTTGATCTTACTTACTTGCAATGTTCCTTTCAGAAAAGCATTTATCTAAAATAGAATAAAAATAATGTTCATAATTAATGTTATTATTATTATTATTATTATTATTATTATTAACAATTCATATCTACATAAATTGCACTATAAAAGTCGTTCACATTATACAAAGGTCTGTGTATCTTGTTTCCTTTCATTCTCATGACTTCTATACAATTAAACTTTTGCAATGGAAGAACAACTTACCAGAGTTAATCGCCCGTTACAATATAATAAAATGTGCTATATAGATAAAGCTATACAGAGGAATTATAATAACTATAGCACACTAAATCAAGTCAAGTAATATGTGTTAACAAAAGTCAAGTTAAGGTAACGCATTTTACTAACAACAGATTCACTCATCATTGTATTCGACAAGTGACCTACACTCTTCAATTCACAAAATCATTCACTCTCTAAGTATATCACTCAATCAATTAATTACTTAATCACTCATCCACTAACTCAGTCACTTGTGTATGTGAGACACAATCATTGTAACTGTCATCATCACCATAATCACGGATAATGTATTTTGCAGAACATTGCATTCGCCATAACCTATCTTCAAGAATATCTACCTCTAACCAGATCTCCCACAAAATCTTTCATTAAACACAGCTCGTCTGAATTAGTCCATTTCTAGCCAGATCTCCCACATAACATTTCATTCAACACAGCTCGTCTGAATTTGTCCATTTCTAGCCAGATCTCCCACATAACATTTCATTAAACACAGCTCGTCTGAATTAGTCCATTTCTAACCAGATCTCCCACAAAATCTTTCATTAAGCACAGCTCGTCTGAATTAGTCCCTGTCTCTAGCCAGGTGGAGCCGCGATAGCTCAGTGGTTAGTAAACTGGACTACAAAGGACAAGGGGTAGGGTTCGATCCCAACCGACGGCTTCCAGGTTCACCCAGCCTTAAATGGGTACCGGATTTTTTTCTGGGAAAGTAAAGCAGCATGGGTGTAATACCGACCACATTACCCCGAAAGTTATGTGCTGAAGGTCTGTAAAATATAGGATCACTAACACCATATTTCCTTATACGCCACTTGACGTGACGGGGGTACTTTACTTATTTTTTTACTCTAGCCATGTCTCCCACATAACATTTCATTCAAGACAGTTCGTCTGAAATAGTCCCTGTCTCTAGCCAGATCTCCCACATAACCTTTCATTCAACAAACACAGTCTGAAAGAATCTTTGTCTCTAGCCAGATCTCTCACATAATATTCCATTCAACACAGCCCGTCTGAAAGAATCTCTGTCTCTAGCCAGTATTCCCCATATAATCCTTCAACACAGCTCGTCTGAAGTAGCCCATGTCTCTAGCCAGATCTCCCACATAACCTTTCATTCAACACAGCCTGTCTGAAAGAATCGTCTGTCTTTAGCCAGATATCCCAATTCGTGCGCTGTCATGTTGAATGTATCTTTGTTGTCTTGAAATCACATTCATATTCTTCCTTTCTAGGAGCATGCTTTCCATTATTACACACCGTTCTGTCTATTGACGTGGCTGTGTACTAGTGTCTCCACACATTAAGATCTTTCATACTTATCGAATTGACAATCTGTCATCATAAAATTGCGTTGAATCCTATTTTACATTCATTCATCGCTGCACAATATTTACAGTTTGGCTTCGTATTTCCACTCATAACAATTAACGGCCTTCACCATACAGCAATTAGATTACTCTCTAACAGCTAGAGCTTAATACACCTGTCTCTTCTTATTGACTTGGTGTTATCTCCACACGTGACAAACATTCTTCATAATATATCAATGTAGATTTCCTAAAAGGAATTATGCGTTGGTGTCTGTACTCAGAAAATAACAGTCTGCAGAACACAGCAATGTAGATCTTCTGAAAGGACTTATGCGTTGGTGTCGTTGTACTTGATAATAACAATCGTCATTACAGCAACGATGGTAACAAGAGAGAGAGCATTGCGTCTCCACACTTGAACTAACAATCGTCATTACAGCAACGATGGTAACAAGAGAGAGAGCATTGCGTCCCCACACTTGAACTAACAATCGTCATTACAGTAACGATGGTAATAAGAGAGAGAGCATTGCGTCTCCACACTTGAACTAACAATCGTCATTACAGCAACGATGGTAACAAGAGAGAGAGCATTGCGTCCCCACACTTGAACTAACAATCGTCATTACAGCAACGATGGTAATAAGAGAGAGAGCATTGCGTCTCCACACTTGAACTAACAATCATCATTACAGCAACGATGGTAATAAGAGAGAGAGCATTGCGTCCCCACACTTGAACTAACAATCGTCATTACAGCAACGATGGTAATAAGAGAGAGAGCATTGCGTCCCCACACTTGAACTAACAATCGTCATTACAGCAACGATGGTAACAAGAGAGAGAGCATTGCGTCTCCACACTTGAACTAACAATCGTCATTACAGCAACGATGGTAACCAGAGAGAGAGCATTGCGTCCCCACACTTGAACTAACAGCCTTCATAAACGTAACGTTGGTCGCCAGAGAGAGTGAGATTTCTCTCGTCCTAGGGGTATATACCTCTCCTTACTTACTACCCCATGCTCCTTCGCGTAACCAATCATCTACGACCTTCTACTCTCCTTTGTCTCCAAACTTGCAACCCCATTCTCACTGCTTCAAGTACATTCCAGATCGCTCTTACCTTGACCCTTCGCACTTAAACCTCTATATGGGATTTCTCTACCATCGCTAAACTCGCCTGTTTTCCACACTTTTCGTGTCTCCTTTTAATGAACCCTTGAAATAACATTAATACAGGCATACTATTCAAGCCGTAATGTAACTGTACATCAAATCATATACCAATAAACACTTGCTGGTTAGTAGAATACGTCATCATTATCATCATCATCAAGTACCAAGTCTGTTAGCGTAGGTGACCATGTCTCTCCACAACTTTCGTTCTCGGCAGTTATTTATCATTTCTGTTGTTGACCTTCTAGAAAGCAATTCTGTAAACACTCCTGAATCTTTTCTCTTTGCTTCCCTCTATCTCTTGGTCCCTCAATTTCCCCAGTTGTTATATTATGATCGAACTATTCCCTTCTCATAGCATGACCAAAAAAAGTATGACTGATTCTTCTTAATATTGGAAATTAGCTCTATTTTTCCTTTGGCATCTTTCAGAAATTTGCCATTACTCTTCTTAGCTGTCCATGGAATTTTCAACATATGTCTGTAAAACCACATTGCTACATACTTCAGCAATTTTATTGTATGGTGTCCTATATTGTCCATGATTCACAACCATACATTAAGGCTGGCGCCACATGCCATGTAATAACTCTTTTTCTAGTTCTGTTATCAAAAATGGATTGCACAATACCTTCCTCATTTTTGGGAAAGCTGCTTTTGCCTGAGCTATTCTGCATGCCACCTCTCTTGTACGTTTACCACACGCGACAACAATAATTAGTAGACGATATTGAGAGTCTATGACAGTTTATTAAATAAAGTAAAAGATTGATCCCGGCAAGTCACGGCAAGTGCGGTATAGGGAATATGGTGCTAGTGACTATAATTTTGTTGTTATAAACCTTCGACATATTATTTTTAGGGTATAGTGGTCGGTAGGTGTACGATGCACTGTAGATAGAAGATTGCGGAGGGACATGATCACCTACCCCAACCGGTATGGCAAATAATGATGATGATGAGTGGTCGGTAGTACGCCAGTGCCGCTTTTTCTTCCCTGAAAAAAAATCCGGTACCCATTTTAATAGCTGGGTGAACCCGTGCCGCTTGTCCTTTGAATTCCAGTTCACTAACCACTGAGGTATTTCGGCTCCATATTTCTTAAATACTCGACCCTATGTTTTACAATCAACTAATCGACGTATCGTCATCTTCTTCCAATCCACATGGTTAAATGCGGTTAAATGAAGTGATAAACAGTTGAATCCATGAACGATCACACACCTCGTGTTTGTCACTCTAGCACTACAGGGGTACCAAATTACCGCCTGAAATCAATATTACGTTTATATGTTGCAATTTTATTTGTCTCAAACACCAACAAACGATGAGCATATGTAATAGGAGCCAGTGTGTTTATGTAACATTTCATTTCGCTCATTTCATTTGCTGTGCCCGTAGATACATGTGATGGGATATGAATAGATCGCCCTAGTCTTCGTCTCCTCAAGTTTGACAAAAGTGTCCATGCAACAACGTCGTCTTGAAACCAAAACGTCAAATATTGGATAGCCCATTCATAATTCGTGCACACCTTGCTGGACAGTAAGCCAGTCATGCTCTACTCCCTCGGCGAGGCGGAGACACATGCCAAGGAGTGTGTGGCGAGATGCAATATAGGTCCTGGGTGACGAGTAACATTGTAAGTCCTGGTGACGAGGCGCGATGTAGGTCCTGGGTGACGAGATACAATGTAGGTCATGGTGACGAGATACAATTAGGTCATGGGTGACTAGATACAATGTAGGTCATGTATGACGAGATACAATGTAGGTCCTGGGTGACGAGATGCAATGTAGGTCCGGAGTGACGAGATATAATACAGGTCATGCGTAGAGAGATACAATGTAGGTCCTGTGTGATGAGATACAATGCATGTAATTCGTAGCGATATGTAATACAGGTCGTGCGTGGCAAGATACAATGCAGGTTCTGTGTGACGAGATATAATACAGGTCCTACTTGGCAAGATACAATGCAGGGTCTGTGTGACGGGATGCAATACAGGTCCTACTTGGCAAGATACAATGCAGATTCTGTGTGACGAGATGCAATACAGGTCCTACTTGGCAAGATACAATGCAGATTCTGTGTGACGAGATGCAATACAGGTCCTACTTGGCAAGATACAATGCGTACTTTCCAACACGCAGTTTCAAAGATTTGTTGGATATTGAGAGTATATTGCCTTATTTTCAATTCTTTGGTCGAAAAGATAATTTTTAGGTAACAGGTTTGTGGAGAATATAGGCCGCAGCCTAGTATAGTTGAATTGATGTATAATGGTCAGAATTTAAATTTATTTCATCCCTGAAAAGACACATACATTCTGACTATTCCTTGGCCGGAACTTGCATCCATGTTGTTTGTTTAAAGAAATGGTTTTTCTTTTACTTCGCCACATTCCCCCTTTCTAATGTCCATTAACTTCATCTAAATTGCTAATTTAAATAACTTACATTTGTTGTGTTTCCCACCACTCCATGAACTGAGTCTTTTATCTAATAAATACAGAATGGTGTGGTTATCCACAGTAACTGTATGTTAAAATGCATTGATAAACTACATAACATATTTAGGAAAGAACGAATGGATTTCCAAAATAGTGAAGTGTTCTAAACTACACTAGCGGATACATTATTTCATCTTAATATGAATGACTGAAATTGTGGCTGATGTTTTATTATAATGGGACCAATATCACTAGGAATTGGTCACCATATATCGCGGATATTAGTCGAATCAATAAGGGACAGATCTAACACATTTAGGAAATTGTGTTGTATAACAATCATTACAATTAGAACATAGCAGATAAATGCTAAATAAATTCAGTAAAATATGTGTACATACTGTCAATGAAAAAAATAACATGATAACTTGTTTGACTATATTCTTCCTCTTCTTCAGCTTTCAAATCATGTGATCAAGCGAACTTGACTCATATCTTGTTTTATGAAGTGGTGGTAAGAACAGCAACATGACACACGATGAGCTGGTCGTATTGTCAGTACTCGTATATGGAGGGGTAAGTACAGCAACATGACACAACGATGAGCTGGTAATATAGTCAGTACTCGTATATATAGGGGTAAGTACAGCAACATGACACAACGATGAGCTGGTCGTATAGTCAGTACTCGTATATGGAGGGGTAAGTACAGCAACATGACACAACGATGAGCTGGTAATATAGTCAGTACTCGTATATATAGGGGTAAGTACAGCAACATGACACAACGATGAGCTGGTCGTATAGTCAGTACTCGTATATATAGGGGTAAGTACAGCAACATGACACAACGATGAGCTGGTAATATAGTCAGTACTCGTATATGGAGGGGTAAGAACAGCAACATGACACAACGATGAGCTGGTAATATAGTCAGTACTCGTATATGGAGGGGTAAGAACAGCAACATGACACACTATGAGCTGGTCGTATAGTCAGTACTCGTATATGGAGGGGTAAGTACAGCAACATGACACAACGATGAGCTGGTCGTATAGTCAGTACCCGTATATGGAGGGGTAAGTACAGCAACATGACACAACGATGAGCTGGTCGTATAGTCAGTACTCGTATATGGAGGGGTAAGTACAGCAACATGACACAACGATGAGCTGGTCGTATAGTCAGTACTCGTATATGGAGGGGTAAGTACAGCAACATGACACAACGATGAGCTGGTCGTATAGTCAGTACTCGTATATGGAGGGGTAAGTACAGCAACATGACACAACGATGAGCTGGTCGTATAGTCAGTACTCGTATATGGAGGGGTAAGTACAGCAACATGACACAACGATGAGCTGGTCGTATAGTCAGTACCCGTATATGGAGGGGTAAGTACAGCAACATGACACAACGATGAGCTGGTCGTATAGTCAGTACCCGTATATGGATGGGGTAAGTACAGCAACATGACACAACGATGAGCTGGTCGTATAGTCAGTACCCGTATATGGATGGGGTAAGTACAGCAACATGACACACAATGAGCTGGTAGCACGGTCAGTACTCGTATATGCGTGTGTGTCCTGATTTTTCCCCTAAACCTGCTCTGTGGCTGACAATCTCCGTTTTCTACAAGCTGGATCTAGGTTTGACGCAGGAGTTTTCTTTCTCGTTGGATGAATACCGTCACAGCGCTGTTGGGCCCACCCTGCCCGTGGTTTTTGTCTCGTGTTTTCCCTTAACCTTTACTTTCTCACTCGTAACTGCAGCATTGGTTTCTTTCTGGAGTGTCCTTCCCCTTAGATAGAGCTTTGGTAGAGGCACTTACTCGCATGACCTGTCCCGTCGTTGGACAAATAGGTCGTGTTTCAATTCGTACCAGACTTCACCTGTTGCCCCCGCCACGCCATGGTATAAGAGACTGGTCACATCGTTCAAATTGATGTCGTCATTTATTACGTAATGCTTGAAACATACAGTTTTTTTCTCTATATATATTTGTTTTATCAAAACCGTGTAATTTATATTGTCACCACTGGATGCAATATTAAACAGGTAACGATTGGACTAGTCACATACGTTAGGTGAGTCTGTCTATACAATCTCGCCAGGTTTAGATGGTGGTTATTACTCACCGTCACTTTTATATTCGTCAAAGGAAGAGCCTACGGAGACATATACATTATTTGTGTTTATTAATGTGAACATGTCAACACGTTTATTAATATGAACATGTCAACACGTTTATTAAACCTACTGTTAATGGTTGTACTACCAATGCCAGTCCTGGACCCTAGATGCAAGAACAATCAGAAAAAACAACCTCTACTGAGATGATCGTATTTGTCTTGTTTGAAATGTGTTTAGTAGTTAACTTTTTCATTTTTAGTTGTTTTAAGACGTCATCGTTTGTTTTCTTTTCCTTCCATCCAATTCTTCATATTCTTCTATAAATTCACATTTCAAAGGCTTTAATTATGTTTTCTTGTCTAATGTTCGTGTTTCTGCACCATAAAGCATATTGAGAAAATACACAATTTCGCTACTCTCAGTGAAGCCCTGGTGTTATTTGTTTTGATGTTAGTTTATTTTTCATGGCATTAAAATTACTTTTTTGCCATTCCCATCCTTTTGATTTATTTTAATTTTACAGTTTCCTTCACTGGTTATAAGGTCAAAGTAGTTGTAGTTCTGAACTGTCTCCTGGTGTATTCCTTCAACTTTAATATTCATTATTAGGTTTTGAGTATTATTTTTGTTTATGTTTTTAATTTTAGTGTAATTGATTTGTATATATGGTGTAATACTTGTTTTATGTAACACATTATCGTTTCATTATGACAATAGACGGTCGCAAAGGTGCTAACAAGAGTGTGTGTGAAGTCAGTACTATATCCATTGAGAGTACAAAGTAATAACATGCAATGTTCTATATTTTAAAGAAACGTTTATTAAATACTCGAATATGTCAAGAAATCCTGAGTTATGTCCACCTCGCAATGAAGAATACGACATATTAAATATGTTTTACTTAAATGTCATCCAGCGTTAAGGTGCCAATCATTTATCAGAAGATATTGGTACTCTCAACATATCAATTGTTCTCCTGACAGAAGATGTCTGATCGATGATCGTTGATTGATGGAAGAGGGAATTTAAAATTGAAATGTGGTCTCAGACAAAGAGAGAAACTTTCTAGTTCAATAAACAGTGAAGAGTGTTCTAGTCACTTGAATCTGCAACGTGAAAAAGTGTTAGCCAGGAATATCACAATGTATGAAGAACGTGTCAAAGTAAAACGATCTAGTAGTAGCCTCCGTCAGTCAAAACTGACTTCGGAATTGCAGGACCCTAGGAAATGTTATTGTTTCTTTTCATTCGCTGTGAATTCTTTTTTTTTCTATGAATCCCTCTGTTTCCTGTTTGATTTGGAGCTTTATAATGCGTTTCCAAAGACTGCAGTCTGCAGCTCTCTCTTCTCATGCTGCAGGGTTTATGTTAAGTGTTTTCCCGCCACGTATACACACGTAAAAAAAATGGAAGTTTTGGGCGCCCCCTAGTACATTTCCCATATGCTAGTTGATCAAATAGTAAATATTCTGGTATGCGACAGTCTTTCATATGGTGCGCGTGACCATGCAAAGTAACCTGTATTATTTGAGCAGAGTGTAGATATTCGGGAGGCATGTGCGAGTTCAAACCTCCACGTTTGTCACTTTGTTCATTCAGGTGATACCAATAATACGGAGCAGACATAGCAATGGAAGGAAACGAACTAAAACAAAGGCTGGGGTATCAGACAAGAAGTTGCAGGACAAATACAAAATCACATTTCAGAACCAGTACAATGCAATACAGAACATAAATGTATTGATGAACAATGGGAAATGCTTAAAGAATCAAAGTAACAAACGTCAAAATAGTTAATACCACCAGTGAGGACAAAAATCAAGAAAGAAATGGATGACAGATGACATTTTGCAGCTAATGGATACAAGAAGAAGATATAAAGAAAAAAAAGATAAGTATAAGAGATTAAATAAAGAAATTGTAATAAAATGCAATGAAAGAAAAGAAACATGGCTGAAACAGAGATGCAAAGAGATTGAAATGCAACAAAATGGGGATGCCAAAGCTATGTACAAAAAAAAATTGAAGAATTAACAGCGAGAACAACGCAATCAAAAAGTGGATGTTTAAGATCAAAGGACTGAGAAATATTGATTGCACAAGAAAGCATAAGGGAACGATGGACAGAATACATTAAGAATCTCATTAAAGATTATAATGAACGTACATAAGTAAATATTAAGGCTAATTGAGAAGGACCAGAAATACTCAAAGAAGAAGTGGAAGACACCTTACGCAATATGAAAGCAGGAAAAGCTAGTGGACCAGATAATATAACTACAGAACAGATTGAAGCCACGGGTGATTTTGGAATATAAATAATAATTTAAAAATTGAATGATATCTACAACACAGTATATATAACAGACGAGCAGATCAAATCAATATTCATAGCCCTTCCAAAGAAATCTGGTGCGATTGAATGCTATGATCATCGCACAATATGCTTTATGAAGTCAAATAACTAAGATATTACTAAGAATCATCATGCAAAGAGTGCGAAACAAAATCAGTCCAGAAATTAGCGATGAAGAACGTGGTTTTTTTTAGAGGTAAAGGAACAAGCAATGTCATATGCATCATACGATCTTTAGTAGAAAGAGCCATAGACGTGAACACACAAACATATCTATACCTATGCTTCATAGATTATACCAAAGCATTTGACAAAGAAAAGCACCAAGAAATAATCAACATTTTAGAAAGCATAAGCGTAGACAACAAAGATCTAAGAATAATAAAGAACATGTACTGGCAACAAACAACGGCCATATGAACTGGAAACCAATTGGAAATGTTTCAACAAATAAAACAGGGTGTTAGACAAGGTTGTGTGCTGTCACCAGATTTATTTAATATTTATAGTGCGATTATTTAAGGGAAATGCATGGAATAATAATCGGAAGTCATATTATATATCTCAATGGCTAAGAGTGAAAATGAGTTACAAGAAATGATAGACATTATAGTGAAAGGAAGCAAACAATAAAGGACACATTCTTAAAAGCAAAAAGACAAAAATAATGGTAATAACAACGAAAAAGACATCACTTCAGTGCAAAATAAAGACAAGTGGAACACTATTAAAACAGGTAAATGAATTTAAATATTTGGGAACTTTGTTAACTTCAGACGGAAGATGTACAACAGAGGTGAGATGCAGAATTGCTCAGGTAAAAGCAGCTTTCCAAAAAAATGAGGAAGATACTATGCAATCCATTTTTGGCAAAACAAACAAGAAAAAGAGTTCTTATATGTGATGTAGAGCCAGTCTTAACATATGGATGTGAATCATGAACAATAGGATAACAGACAAGGAATTAACTGGAGTCTGTTCAAATGTGGTGTTACAGAAGATTGCTGAGAATACCATGGACATCTAAGAAGAATAATCAAAAATTCCTGAAAGAGGCCAAAGCAAAAAGAGAGCTAATTTCCAGTATTCATCATCATCATGTACCCTGCCGGTTGGCGTAGGCGATTATGTCCTTCCACAATCTTCTATCTACAGTGCATCGTATCAGTTCTGTTGTTGACTGTTTTCCATGCTATGACACCAAGATATCCACTATTGTCTCTCTTTGTCGTCCGCGATCTCTCTTTCCTTCTATTTTGCCAGTTGTAACCAAGTATTCTAACTTTCCTCTTCTCATGATGTGCCCGAAAAATGTTGATTGCTTCTTTCTGATGTTTTTTAAGAGCTGCCTTTTTGTGTTGGCCTCTTTGAGAACTTCCTCATTGGTCTTTTTATCTGCCCAGGGAAAGTTCCAGTATTAGGAATAGACAATCATCATTTTTTGGCAATGTAATGAGAAGAGAGCCGCTGGAATATATTTTAACCACTGGAAATATTGAGGGACGTAGAGATAGAGGGAAGCAAAGAGAAAAGATACCAGATATCTTAAGAGAATGGCTTGGCAGAAGGTCAACAACAGAAATAATAAATAACTGCCGAGACCGAAAGTTGTGGAGAGACATGATCACCTAAGCCAGCAGGCATGGTACTTGATGATGATAAATGCAACATAACTGGAATAAACACTAAGTGACATCTGTTAACGAACACGATTTGCAACAGTATTATGACATAACCATATACTCTCAGTGACTATAACATACATTTCTCTTTAGAATGACACATTGACATTAATACTATACACCATAGTAGCAGTCGTTTCTTTGAGATATAAACTGCCACAGTAGCAATCGTACTAGACGCCTTATATTGTGTTTGGGCGCAAGCTGCACATCGACACATCGTTGCGATTCATTGACCATATACACATACACAATAACGATGTTTTATATATATATTTTTTAATTAGCCAACCATTTTTTGGGGGGTTTTGGGGGGGGGGGGAATTACACATTTTTAAATATGATGCTATTTCATGCACATCCATGCTCTTTCTGTTCATGCTACTTACATTGATTGCAAATTGTCCCAGCTAAAAAAGAAGAAAGGTTAGTGGAGTAGAGTTCTGCCCTACCAAAGAGGGAGTAAGACGTCTACTTTCCTTCGCTACTCTTCAGGACTCCCTTGGGCAAGGTGGAGCTCCCGTTTAGCACCCCTATCAGGGTTACGTGAAGCCATTGAAGCGGGTGGTGGATGGTGTTGTGGGAACAGCCGACATGTAGTACCGGTTATGGTCTCTACTCCGTGATGGCAGGCAGGGAATCTCATGTATAGAGACAATGGCTGCGATCTCCGACTAGTAGTCACTGCCAAGAAGGAAAGAAATGGCCAACTCCCCTCTTAGATTGTCTAGATGAATTATGTCCAAACACAATCCTGTGGAAGGACATGAACACCTACGCCAACCGTTACGGCACATGATGATGATGATGAAAAAGAAGATTTTATAATTTCGCTTAGAACAAAGACATACATTTCAAAGTAGTTACATTATAGCACCATCACTTTGTCAGGATATAAGTTAGTTTGTTGTTGAAGTCAAACTGTTGATATTTTCACCACTACTGAAAGTGGCATTGTTTCAGACTGTTGGTGGGAATACCAGACCTTTCATTTACCCACCTACAACCGCAATAGCTGGTGATAGTGAGGCACAGTTTCATAGTAAAAAGATTAACGAATAAAGAGGGCTGCCTTTTTACACATGATTTATACAATGATCTGTTTTATTGTAGGGAGCCGCGTTAGCTTGGTTGTTGGTGAGTTGGACTACACTGGACAAGAGGTAGGGTTGGGTCCTGATCGAAGGCTTCCACGTTCACCAAGCCTAAAATGGGTACCGGATGTTTTCTGGGAAGGTAAAGCGTCACGGGAGTAATACAGACCATTTTACACCAAAAATCATGTGCCGAAGGTCTATAACAATTGTGGTCACTAACACCATATTCCCTATACGCCAATCGGCGTATTTTCGTTCTACACATATCTTATGGTAGCGTAAAATGAAAAAAAGCAAAACGATAAATATAAATGTATAATCAGATTTGATGGAATCTACATGTGCGTAAATTATTGGAACATGGTCGTTTGGTCATGTTGGATGAGATACTCCCATCACTAGACAGTGAATGTGCATAGAGCTGAGTATTTTAAAAGATACAATAATAAAGTCAACTTTAGGTATGAAAATATGTGGAAATGGCAGGACAAAATCACTAACATAGAATTCTGGAAATGTACTAGTCAAACACCAGTGGATAAAGAGATACAGCGAAGACGATGCGCTGGATAGGACACACACTACGGAAGCCAACTGAGAGTATGACACAACATGCCCTTTTTGGAATTCCCAGGGGAAAAGACAAAGAGGAAGACCAAGGAATTCTTGGAGAAGGCAGAAAGAAGTAGAGATGAAGATGATGGAGAAGAATGGAATGATCTTAAAAGAATTTGCAAAAAATAGAACGACATGGAAAGTGTTTGTTGAAGACCTATGCTCTACTGGGAGCTAAAAAATAGTAGAAGAAGAAGGAGATGCAAGCATGTGTGTAAAATGCCCATTAGGGACTTGTACAACTGGAAAAAGAAGCATCTAGACGAATATGTTTCCATTTCGTGTAGGGAGGAGAGAATAAATAAAGAGAGACATAACATATTTTAAACATAAATGGTTCCAATGTAAGTCGTAAAGTTTCATCATCATCATCCTTCCTCTACAACAAGAAGTGAGAAACGACATTAACAGAATCAGCCACGAGAGAAGCTGTTCGTCAAATTCATCAGGGTCGCTTGCACTTTTCTGAATGTTGCAGTCATCACAGCGTGCCTGAACAAAACTATGTCTCTAGCCAAACTTTCCACTTCACCGTTTACCCAGTTTAATATATAGAAATAACATTGTTCTTGGTCTGTTGCTTGCACCATGCCTTCCATTGTTGTTTTTTTTCATCCCATCATGTCTTTTGACGCGCTCATAGTATTTCCATTTTTACTGTAATATTTGGTTTATGAGCCAGTTCTGTTCAATATGTATATCTTGTACACTTGTTATTATAATATGTATTTCATTAAAAATGTCATCTAGTGTACAATTTAATTATAATTAAACACATTGCAGAAAAGTGTTCTTGCATGGGCTGTTACTCATTAAGACGAGTAAAACAGTGTAAATCATATAACTGCTTGTGTTCACATTCTGGCTAGTAAATTATCATTTTACTTACTGCACGCAATCCTGCAATCATTTTGTTAACCTTGGAAGGTAAAGGGAAGATTTAATTGCTAATACAAGTACAGTTTTAAACAGACACACTATTCGATGTTACTACTGTCAAAGTGCAATATTGCGAGTCTTACCAGTTCTATTCATCATCATATACCATACCGTTTGGCGTAGGCGATCATGTCCTTCCACAATCTTCTATCTACAGTGCATCGTATCAGTTCTGTTGTTGACTGCTTTCCATGCAATGACAACAAGCTATCCAGTATTTTCTCTCTATGTCATCCGCGATCTCTCTTTCCTTTTATTTAGCCAGTTGTTACCAAGTATTCCAACTTTCCTCTTCTCATGATGTGCCCGAAAAATGTTGATTGTTTCTTTCTGGTGTTTTTTAGGAGCTGCCTTTTTGTGTTGGCCTCTTTGAGAATTTCCTCATTGGTCTTTTTAGCTGTCCAGTGAACTTTCAACATTCTTCCGAGAAATCCCCTCTCTGTGGCCTCTAATCGATTTTTCATTAGTTTGTCTACTGTCCATGTTTCTCTTCCATAGGATAGAATTGATTATATATAGCACCGATGAACTATCTTTCTCATTTCTATTGACATAGATTTGTTGCATAAGATGTTTTTCCTTTTCTGAAATGCTATTTTGGTCTGAGCTATTCTACTTTTTATTTCCATGGTGCATCTTCCATCCGATGTTATTATTGTGACCAAGTTATTTGACGCGTTGCACTTGCTTCAAATTTGTCATGTTTATTTTTATGCTGCATACTCGTGATGATTGTTTCTTCGATATGACCATTGCATCTGTTTTCTTACTATATCAGTTCTATTAACATGTTTAAAAAATGTTATGTCAAATTAGAATTGTTAGAAATGTTTTTTAAAAAAATGTTAAATATGTTAAAATTTTAGCCTATATTGCCATAATTTTATGCAATCCATGTTTTTATAATTTATTAGTTTACCAAAATGGAACAAAAAATAATGGAAATCGAAGACTGTAATAAATGAAATTATAAAAATGTTCAGCTCCAATGTTAAGTCCGTCCTATTACATGGTAGAGAAACTTGTAGAAACATGAAAAAAATGACAATCACGAAGATACAAACCTGCTTTAAAGGATGCTTTAGCAACATAAAGCTATGGGGAGGGCAGGACAAAATCACTAGCATGGAATTTTTTTAAAGTACTAGCCAAAAACCCAGTTGACAAATATATACAACGAAGTCGATGGCGCTGGATAGGACACATATTGCGAAAGTCAACTGAAAGTATTACATGGCAGGCCGTTTTTTTTAATCCCCAGGGGAAAAGACAACGAGGAAGAACAAAATATTATTGGAGAGAACAAGTGGAGTTAGAGATGAAGATGATGGGGAGAACATGGAATGATCTCAAGAAAATAGCAAGAAACAGAACAGCTTGAGAAGTGTTTGTTAAAGACATATGCCCCACAGGGAGTTGAAAGAAAGAGGAAGTTGAAGAATAAATAAAGTGGCATTCCTTCTTAGCAAAGCTTGAAATGTGTACTCCAAAATAGAGAAAAGAATGGGACCTACTATTGAACAACAAATAAATATGAGACTCTCAAATGGAATTCGAAAAAATATAGAATATACCAGTGCATAATTCACTGAAAGAAAAAAAAACGAGCAGAACAATATATATTTTTTTTTTAATCCAAAAACATGTTATACCACAATTACATCGTTAAATGACACAGACAAATCATTCAATAAATTTAACAGATAAGATATTCATTATTCCCTTAATCCTGTAATCGTACCCTTGTCCAGGGAGGTAAAAAGATGTGGTTCTCGCCTTGCTGGCAGCGTCAATTATTGCCAGTTTATGTTCTCGCAACGTTTCTGTTTATGTTATCGGTCCATCTTACTCTGGGCCTGCCTTTACTTTATTCCCTTCTACTTTTTTAAAATAGATTACTTGTTAGGTAAGGAATCGCAAGGTTCTCCATCATACGATATCATCATTCATCGTAAACAATCGGAATATCAAAACATTATTATTTCTAGATGTGCAATCATTGTATGTATTGTTTCTGTATGTAGTTTAAGAAGGACTCAATGCTTTCTATTAAAATGTTGTTTATTATTTTTCCATTTCTGGTCACTCCAAGCGCTTTTCTCAGACAGCACATATATGTGGTGACACGTTTTCTTAAATGTTTAGTGGTGAGTGACTAAGCTTGACATTTAGAATAGAGTGTGGGAATATATATGTTCTATATAAGATGTTTGTTGGTGGGTATTGTTTTGTGTTGACATAAAACAATTATTGAAGTCATTAAACAAATACAAAGTAAGCCAATCAAGTCAACTTATGTAAACATGTCTAAAATGAAATAAGCTGCCTAGGCAGAGTAGCAATACAACTGAATTCAAAACAGGAATAAAACAAGGGTTGTGTACTATCTGTCTTCCCTATAGGTAAGCTTAATTGAGGCTACATATGTAGGTGTGTCTACCAGAGACAGCGATTAACGAAGTAGCAGGCACCTACAAGCAATCATCGCTCCAATACAACAAATAAGACATGCAACGACATGACATTTAATTACCAGTCTTAGAACCCAAAACAAAATAGCAATCAACGTGAGCAAAATAGCAGTAATGAATAAAGTTTAATATAAGCAGAAAATAAACAGAATATAAACAGAATTAAAACAGAATAATTGACAGCAGAAAAAAATCAAAACAGCTAGAAAAATTTTAATCACATGAAAGTACAGCGACATGCAACTATACACAAGCAGCTGAAATATAATTCATATACAACAAAGGGTGTAACAATATTAATTAGATGCCACAACTGTTATTTAAAGGGAAATATAAAAGTACAAGCAACAAGCACTCTACAGCACAATCTTCATCACAACGTAATTTAGCAATTTTAGATCTGGACAATATGTTCATGAATGATACGTAATAATGCCTGAGAAATACGATCAGCAATTTATGGCTAAAAGGAAACTGAAACTGGGATTAATGCCCGCTATTTAATACATGAAGGGTCCATTCCCGTCAGGTAGAGGACAACACATAAGACGGGAATCACAACTCTCACGTCCACACTCACTCTCACAGCACGGCCTAGTTTTGTTGTTAAGCTCATAGTTAAGCTCTTATTATTATCTGTTTTTCTTCTGAGTTTCGTTTGCTCTTCACTGTTTTATTTCCACACCCGATGTTCACATGAAGACCTGCACTGACGTTAGAGCCGTTCATTCCTTCATTTTGCACACTCGACTGATGCTTACCCAGTGATATTTATCGAGAAATGAAGTAACAAGATAAACAATTCAACAAAGGAGCACTGAATTTCCTCTCAATGTTAAAAGGATGATGGTGGGAAAATGAGAATACGGCAAAGCGGAAAATATGTGCAATTATAGGAAATACAATTAGTTCTACAATGTTATCTACAGTCAAGTTTCACTTAACGGAGGGTATCATGGACAATGGGATCTAAGAGATTGCGGACACTGGTTTTGGCTGAAATTAGTTCATTGCCACGAGCAGACAACTCTAGGGAGCGCCAAATAAAAAGAAGACTAGCTTAGGCCTAAATAGCGTTTCACAAAAGGAAACATGCATTATGCAACACATCTATGGCAATAGAAGTGAGAAAGAGAAGTCATTGGTGGTATATAAAACCAGTTCTGACCTATGGAAGCGAAACATAGACAGTAAACAAACAAATGAAAAAAAAAAAACGATTAGAGCCCGCAAATATGGGATTTCTCAGAAGAATGTTGAAAGTTCCCTGGACTTCTATAAAGACCAACTAGGAACTTTTCGAAGAGGCCAAGACAAAAGGGAGCTCCTAAGAAACATCAGAAAGAAAGAAATCGACCTTTTGCGGGCACATCACGAGAAGAGGAAAGTTGGAATACTTGGTCACAAGTGGCAAAATACAAGGAAAGAGAGATCGTGGACGATAAAGTCATAAAATACTCTATAACTTGGTTATCATGGCATGGAAAATAGTCAACAAAAAACTGATACGATGCACTGTTGATATAAGTGTGTGGAAGGACATGATCGCCTACTTCAACCGGTATGGTACATGATGATGATGATTGAGTGTCAGTCGTGGAATGGTTTTGCATTTCCATCAAAATTGATAGATCATAAAAGTAGACTTTTAAAATTAAACATTAATGAATACTTGACACACATTCATGACGTTCATCGTTGAGCCATCAAATAGTTCATCAAATGTTTGTGAAGCAAAAACATTTAATGACGAAACATTCATATCCCCATCATAAATCATATAACTTACCTTAAGTACAAAATTGCTGATCTGGAATAGAAGATATTTGACTGTACGATAGGAAGCGTCCCCCATAACACTATCAGGCATCAACATCAGGACTATTTCTACAATATTTGGTAAATAAATTGTCTGATGATGACTTTGTTTGAAAGTAATGATACATGTCTCTAGTTATATTAGTAAATGTACAAGTAAAGAGCCCCTTCACGCCAAGTGGGGTGTATGGTATATCTTGCTAGTGACCATAATTTTATAGACCTTCGGCACATGATTTTTGGGTGAGTGTGGTCGGTCATGCCACTTTACTTTCCCAGAAAATAAAAATCCGGTACCCATTAAAGGCTGAGTGGACTCTGAAACCGTCGATCAGGATCGAAACCGACCTTTTGTTCTTTGTAATCCAGTTCACTAACCACTGAGCTATGGCGGCGCCCTCTAGTTTTATTGGTATTACTATATTCTACTGTTAATGGGCATGACTTGTTTATCTCAACATTTGCCACTCGAACAGGTGATGACAATGTTTCAACAGGTAATGATTATGTTTCAACAGGTAATGACAATGTTTCAACGATATTGTCATGGATACAAGATAACATTATAATGTTCTAGCTCTGTTTTACTGTTATTGGGAATAACCTTATCTTTTGTTATATCAACATTTGCCACCAGAACAGGTAATGACATTGTTTACAAAATATTGTCATGGACACATGATAAAAGCATATAGGTAAAGCTCGTTTCCGAAATGATACTTTTTGAAGTCTTAACATATAAGTGTTAATAGTAAGTAACCCTAGCTGGATATTGCTAGCCTCGATAATATTCCAAGGGCTACTAATCCTTTGCGGGATGTTATTACATAGTCAACGTGGTCCCGAATTCACAGGCTGCGATCACACTTAACTCCAAGGTATGTCATCACCTTGTCCCTGGTCTCCTCATCAACTCCCATTCGTGCCACAGGCTGTTTCCGCGTTAACGATAATGAGTATAAAATTAGAACCATTCAATTGATGCTTTGTTGTTGACCTTCTGTATAGCCTTCACTTAAGCTGTCTTGTAGTTTTTCTCTTTGTTCCCCTCTATCTCCTTGTCCTCAATTTTGTTTCATTTCTTACACTATATTCCGCTGTTCGCTTCTCATTACATTACCAAAAAGAATAATGATTGTTTCTTCATAATATTGGATATGTGCACTCTTTTTGCTTTTGATCTCTTTCAGAACATATTCATTAATTTTTGCAGTCATATTCACTAAGAGAATTACTAACATGCCTGCTTATATATCGATGTCGGTCATCTATATTCAATATTCATTAGTCTCCAAACTCTTCACTAACTGTGAGTGTATCATCATCATCATCAAATACCAAGACTGTTGACGTAGGTGATCATGTCTCTCCACAACTTTTGATCTCGACAACTGTTTATCATTTCTGTTGTTGACCTTCTGCTAAGAAATTCTATTAAGCTGTCCGTTATTTTTTCTCTTTGCTTCCCTCTATATCTCTCTCCCCTAATGTTTCCAGTTGTAACAATATATTCGATATATCCCAGTTTTTCTCTTCTCATTACATGGCCAAATAATGATGATTATTTCTTCCTAATATTGAAAATTAGCTCTCTTTTTGCTTTGACCTCTTTCAGAACATTTACATTACTCTTCTTAGATGTCCATGGTATTCTCAACATTCTTCTGTAAAACCACATTTCTACAGACTCCAGTGATTTTCATGTTTGTTGTCCTATTGTCCATGATTCGCATCCATATGTTAAGACTAGCTTTACATCACATTTAGGAACTATTTTTCTTGTTTCTGTTGTCAAAAAATGGATTGCATAGTATGTTCCTGATTTTTTTGGAAAGCTGCTTTTGCCTGAGCCATTTTTCATCTACCTCTTTTGTACATCTTCCGTCTGAGGTTAAGAAAACTCCCAAATATTTAAATTCATTTTCTTGTGAGTGTATAAATATGAATGAATGTGACATTCTGCTGAATTTCACTGAAATTCTCACTTCACGATTACAATTTTTTTCTAGAAACCATGCCAACAGATAATGAGCCTGTTTTCTTGTTTAGTAAGAAATGTATCAGTTCCGTACAAAAGATGTTCTAAGTATCCTCTTGTAACAGATTATTCTTATGATATTAATATCTTATTCGCTGTACCTCGTTACTGTGAATCTAAATGTTGTAGCTCTCATTACGTTTGTATATCTATTTCCTCTTTAAAACTCGTTCCGTCATCTTAATGCTCTCATTGCACAAAAGTGATATAATCCATGTGTCTTCAACATCAGTGTGTCCGAAAAAGAATTAACATTTTTCTTTATTATCTTTCCCAGATGCCCAGTGGGTGCAGAGACTTGTCTAAAACACGGGATTGTATCTGAAGTAAGACATTTTAATTTGTTTAACAAGCCGTACACATACACATAGATTTGGTTGTAACTGAGAGAATGGAACAATGAAGCCCTTGTTGCCCCGTTACAAGAAACATGTTGAGTTGATTATGGAAGGAAATGGACTATCGTCGGTCTGTCGTCAAGGACGTGTAATTCATTTAATTTGTCGAAGGCTCACAGTGTATCCGCGTGCTGTAGAGGTAGTTACTGGAGTTGGCCAGTTTATAACGTGGAAAAGGGTTCTGGACCGTGCTACTGAGTAAGTGCACATGAGTCTGGACCATCCAAAGCATCAACGTTCAGCTACCAATATCAGCGTTGGTGAGGAGTGGATACCGGTGCCTACGTCATTCAAGGGGACTCTCTCGTGTATTTTCACACTTGACAGGAAAAGTAGGGAACAGAACCCGGTCGTGGTTAATGCTGAGGTTAACGGTCTTATCTGCGATAACACCGATGAGAAAGATGCAGTCATCTATACAGACGAATCTGTAAGGCGACACCAAAGAAGTGCATGGGCTTTTACAGCACGCTCGACTGGCAGAATAGTCAAAGAAGACAGTGCTGCATACGTCATGACCACAAGTAGCATGACAATGGAGGCGATGGCAGTGACCAAGGCATTCATATGGTTAGAGTCACAAGACTACACCCACGCATGTATACTGAGTGATTCGATGAGCATGATAAAAAAAAAGTGGAGGCGGGCTATGTACGCATACAATGGGTAGAGTCGTTACAGAAATCCAAAATACGTAAGGTCACTTTTGTCTATGTCCCTGGACAAGCGGGAGTACGGGGAAATGAAAGGGCGGACAGGTAGGCTAGCTGCGCTGTTGTTGAGGACGGGCAACCAATGGATCGGGCGGATATCATCAATGCCCTCCGAGATGTGGGAAGAGCACAGGACTTCGGCAAACACAGATCCACGTCACTTCTTCGGATGATGGAAATGGGAGTTAAGTTGGGCACAGCCAGAAATGAGACACTTAGTGGCCGTGTAAGAAGACTTATCAACCAACATAGAACTGGAGTCGTCAGTCGCTGGGCACTGAGGGAATTGCTGAGGAGGGGATCTGAGCACCTATGGACATGTTCGGAGTGCAATGATGATGACCCGCACATAACTCAATAACTCATTAACACAATGGACTATCGACTAGATATCATTCTTGTCAGGAAGGGCAACTATATTGAATCATTGTAAAGTAAGATACCAGAAAAATGTGGAGATACTAAATCATCTTTGGTATAAAAAAAGATTTTCATATAACATCAGATTGACCGGTAATAATTAATTACAAAAAGGTATATTCTTTTTTCGGAAAAAACTATACAATGTGACAAATTATTAGCTTCGTTTGCCTTAAGTGTGTCCCACCATGCAGATCTGTAGCCACTTTAGTTCATTAACCTAATTTGTGTGACTCTCGTTAAAGTCTTTTTAATTTCCCTACAGATGTAACAATATTATAATGTTTCCCCATTAACGGCACTTTCTGAAGACTGATGTTAGCTCATATCATAACCAGATACAAAATGGTAACGGTTAATTTATTAATTCGAGCTACCATCAGACGTTGTGTCTAAAGTAAATGGTTTGATTCTTGAATTACATCCCATCGAGTTCTACATTGCTTTACTTACACCTGCTTGTCCACGTAACACGTTGTCGATCTGTAAAGGTATATTGCAATTTATTTGAAAAAAAAATTAATATATTAGAATTGCATGTACATTTTTTCTGCTTTAAATAATATTTGAAAATGCTGGCTGAAATCGAATGCACTGGGCCACTGGCACAGAACATAGTGTAACGTTTTAACATGTATTCGATCGGAAAGGATCTAATTGACTCTAATTATGATGCTCTGTCTGTGGAGTCTCCCCAGGCTGGTGAAATGCTGGGCCACGTGCCAAGAAGGGGCCCACCCCAAGTTACACAGACTTGAGAAGAGCAAGGTGGTCCACAGCCACCTCCCTGGAAGAGAAACTATGTGGGGCAAACGAATCACTTAAACAGACAGCAGACTTCATGAGAGAGTCTGAAATCCTACTCTGATTGAGTCTTGATTACAGAGAGAGATATTGTTAATTTAATTTAATTGGAGATTTTTATTTTATGTTGAAACAGCTACATTTAACTGGACATTTTCTGATGTTGAAACAATTACATAAATCTGGTTATCGTCGATTTTGCTGATTCAACGTGTGCCATGATAAGATAAGTTTCTGTACCATTTTTTTTTCTTTGTCACGTCACCATAATCTGGTACTACTTTCATCACTACATCATTCTGGGGTGTCCGGTTAGCGCAATCGATAGGCGGTTGGCTTACCACGGCAACAGCCGGGGTTCGTACCCTGGCGAGGACACCTGGGTTTTACTAATTCCCTAAAAATTAGTACCTCTGAAGTCGGAGTAAATCTGCCTAAATGGCGAGGGGCATCCTGTAATGGGATAAAACAGACTTGACACGCAAAAATTCAGTCCCACAAAATTGAGTGGGTGGGACTTCGTCAGAGGTCAAAGCTGACGAAAGCGAACGAACGAACTACATCATTCTACATTTATACACTTGATATGCCATAATTATCTTGTGATTTATAAAATCATTCTATTTAGTTCACGGATGTGTGTATGTGAGTTTAGTTATTTGAAAACCACATTTCAAAAGTTATGTCTTCTGACCTCTTGAGTTGCTTTATTCGATCATTTATTTATCAGTAATATTGACCGGGTGGTTTTCCACATACGTATTTCCGGTTCCGTCGTCATTTGAGTTATACATTTCGCTTTGATCTATATGATTCTACACAAACCGTCTTTTCCGTTGATATTAAGAGAAAACAAAGACAAAATGTCTCTGACTTTTATGTAACGCATTTAACGACATCCGAAATTGAATCTGTGACAGAAGATGGGACGGAAGAATCAGAAATGGTCAACTGCGCAGAAAGCGAAAACAACAAAGTGTGGGGTACGTAAGAGGCATATTCAGGACACGAAAGATGAATATGGCTGACCGCCGTGATAGAGAGCCTCACCCTTTACTGTTCCACAGAAAGCCATGGAGAGAAATTATAACCTCAGACTCGTCTTAAAGCAACTAACAATGATAAGAGAACTACTAAACACAATTCAAACAAGACAAATGATATTTTCGGGACATGTTAAAAGACACAGCAGCCTACTAAAAGTAATATTGGAAGGGAAAATACAACGTAAAAGAGGCAGAGGCAGACCAAAACTACCATGGTCGAGTAACATCAAAAGATGGATGTCACCCTATGACAAACCTGCACTATAGAATTAAGACCGGAACAGCGGTCCATGTTAGCCAACCTTCGATGCGGAGACAGCACTCAATGATGAACGATGAAAATGGTTATTAGAAAATCGAACACAAACAGAAAAATAGGTCACACAAATATGTTTCCACTCATGACCTACTTTAGATAAACTCGCCATAGCCACTTATAGATTTACAAAGGCTCGGTGGCAGACAATGAAACCCGAAAACTCTCCAACTGGCGCGGCTTTATGGCCACAGCCAACTATAGATGATATTAGGCCTGCATGCTGAGAAGAAATGTCCGGAAAATCTGTAACTATCGTGACGTTTTCAGCTTTGCGAGCAGGGAAATTGTGAGTAACATGAAATTCACCCGCCTATAGCTCCTATAGTTGATTAAGTCATTCTAGTTGGTCGGGTTTTACGGTTTTCTTTTCTGCCAGCGTGCCTTAGTAAATCTTTAGTTGGCTGTATTATAACTATAGAAGCTAGACAAATGACGTCTCTTTACCCTCAATCGTATCCATATATATATATCACTATCATCATCATGTGCCATACAAGTTGGCGTAGATGATCATGTCCTTCCACAATTTTATGAAAATTGCATCAGATCAATTATATAGTTTACTGTTGTCCTTGCCATGTCACCAAGCTATCTAGTATCTTCTCTTGTTTTCGTACGCCATTTCTCTTTATCTGCATTTAGCCAGTTGTAACCAAACTTTCCTCTTCTCATGGTGTGCCCGAAAAAAATGCCTTTTTATTCTTCCTGATGTTTTTGTTTAGGTGCTCCATTTCTGTGTTGCCCCCCCCCCTCTCTCTCTCTCTCTCTCTCTATATATATATATATATATATATATATATATATACATATATATTGTCATTTCGAGCCAAAGACGGCACATAGGGCAGAACCACAATCTCTAAAACAGAAACCTTGCGTGCCAAAATGACATATATTGCAGAGATCACTGCTCTAAAATCTATGGTCTGTTTCCATAACAATACCTTTTACAATGACAGCTTGTCAAGCCATCGATCAATCTCCTTAGTCGCCTCTTGCGACATGCATGGAAGGTCACAGTGTCACTATTCTTTACTTCCCTCATAACGAGGTCCCCGTTAACACACGGGAAATATATGTATATATATATATATATACATGAGTGAATTCTATTTCACTGAAAGATATTAGCAAAATCTGGCTACAGATGGTGGCACATGGCAATCATAACTTTTAAAAATAAGGCACAATTAAGGCAGCGTTGGTATCAAATTCAAAAGACTAATGGCGAACGCGATAGGAAACGAGGCCAGGTACCACAGATACATCTTGTTCATTCAGCAGAGGGAATTGTTTATCCAGTTATTGGCAGATTCAGTTACGTTCAACATAAATAGCATCCCACATAGGCACTAACATTTTTACCTAACTTCTTACTTATCATGATTGTTTGAAGTCAACAGCCCGTCAAGACGGCAAAGACCATACACATAGCTATTGGACTAATGTCAAGCGGTGTTTTGCAAGGCGATATATATTTAGCTGAGGGTATCAATTGAAAAAAAGAGTTCTTACATTTTATGTAGAACCAGTTTTAACATATGGTTGTGAATCCTGGACAATATGACAACAGATAAGAAAATCACTGGAGTCTGTCGAAATGTGATTTTACAGAAGAATTTTGAGAATACCATGGAAAGCTAAAAAGAGTTATGAAAACGTTCTGAAAGAGGCCAACGCAAAAAGAGAGCTAATTTCCGATATTATGAAGAAACAATTATCATTATTTGGCCATGTAATGCGAAGAAAACAGCTAGAATATATTGTAACAACTGGGAAACTTGAGGGAAGAAGAGATAGAGGGAAGCAAAAAGAAAAGATACCAGACAGCTTATGAGAATGGCTTGACAGAAGGTTAACAACAGAAATGATCAATAACTGTCGTGGCCGAAAGTTGTGGAGAGACATGATCACCTACGCCAGCAGACCCGGTACTTGATGATGATGATCAGCTGATATTTAAATGCAGAACCATCAGGTCGGCAGTCACTCAACTAAAAGCCATCGACCTCTTTAATCAACAATAGAAAGTTGTATCTTCTCATGAATGCCATTTGTGGCCATATCAACTAAATGTCACCTTCTTTTGTATTCACTTTCCTAATCTCAGTAAAGTATAGTAAAATATGATGTGTCTTAATAAATCTAATTATAATAAAAACGTAATTGTTTCTATGACAACGCATTGTGTCACTCTTAAATCGCAATACTTACCTTCTTGGCATATGCCGATATCTGAAGTGTAACATTATATTTCAATGCCAACAACTATATCACATCTATCATTATTTAAACTATCTGAATTATCTATGTGATATTTGTTTATATTTTTTTAGAATAATTACTTACCGCAACGTAACGTTTATCATGTTCACTTAAGAGCTTGTATGGATTGGTTATAATCCTTATTGTAGCTTTTAACAAGTGTTGTAACACTTTGTTACGGTTTTATGGGTAACGTGAACATATAACTAAATGTTATTATACGATAATTGTAAGAAACATATATACACTTATTTAAATAGACTACACTTATTCGATGGTTCGCATAACTTACCACTGCCATTTTTTTTAAATACAAGTTGTTTCCTGCCTGTGAATACACAGAAATGTCGGCTCCATACATTAATTAGCACTTGTGTTAAATACAAATTGTTCATCTAAGTTAACATCATCATCATCAAGTACCGTGCCTACTGGCGTAGGTGATCATGTCTCTCCACAATTTTCGATCTCGGCAGCTATTTATCATTTCTCTTGTTGACCTTCTGCCAAGCCATTCTCTAAAGCTGTCTGTTATTTTTTCTCTTTGCTTCCCTCTATCTCTTCGTCCCTTAATTTTTTTCCAATTGTTACAATATATTCCAGTTGTTCTCTTCTCATTACATGGCCAAAAAAATGATGAATGTCTCTTCCTAATATTGGAAATTAGTTCTCTTTTTGCTTTGACCTCTTTCGGAACATTTTCATTACTCTTCTTAGCTGTCCATGGTACTCTCAACATTCTTCTGTAAAACCACATTTCTACAGACTCCAGTGATTTTCTTGTCTGTTGTCCCATTGTCCATGATTCGCATCCATATGTTAAGACTGGCTCTACATAACATTTAAAAACTCTTTTTCTTGTTTCTATAGTCAAAAATGGATTGCATAGTATGTTCCTCATTTTTTGGAAAGCTGCTTTAGCCTGAGTCATTCTGCATCTCACTTCTTTTGTACATCTTCCGTCTGAGATTAACAAAGTTCCAAAGTATTTAAATTCATTTACCTATTTTAATATTGTAAGTTAACAGATGTTCAAATTAATAACTGGCATAATATAATAGTGTAAACATCTATAGTAAGTGATTCTTATATTGATGAGGTAAATAAATTGAATAATGATAAAAGTAACTAAAAATACATGAAAAACAATTAATGATATTAAATTATATTCATGGAGCCAATCCTAAGTTAAATACGAAAGCAATGAAATGCATTAGTTTGATCATCTAGAAACATAGCAGTGTGGTTCAATACCATACACGTTATATATTAAAATAGGACAAGTCAGAAGTTCAAGAGCCAAACCGTGAGTAAGATGGACAGACAACATCAACGAATTGAGTTATTGAGTTATTTGCGTGTCATCATCATTGCACTCCAAACATGCCCATATGTGCTCAGTTCCTTTCCTCAGCAAATCCCTCAGTGTCCAGCGACTGACGACTCCAATTTTATGATGGCTGATAAGTCTCCTTACCACTAAGTTTCTCATTTCTGGCTGTGCCCATCTTAACTCCAATTTCCATCATCCGAAGAAGTGAAGTAGATCTGTGTTTGTCGAAGTCATGGGCTCTTCCACCATCTCGGAGGGCATTGATAATGAACGTCCGATCCATTGGTTGCATATTCTCAACGACAGCGCAGCTAGCCAACCTGTCCGCTCTTTCATTTCCCCGTACTCCCTGATGTCCAGTGACAGAGACAAAGGTGACCTTACGTATTTTGGACTTCTGCAATGACTCTACCCATTGCATGCTTTCAGAGCCTGCTTCTACTTTTTTTATCATGCTCATCGAATCACTCAGTATACATGCGTGGGTGTAGTCTTGTGACTCTAACCATTTGAATGCCTTGGCCACTGCCATCACCTCCATTGTCATGCTACTCGTGGTCATGACGTATGCACCACTGTCTTCTTTGAATATTCTGCCTGCCGAGCGTGTTGTAAATGCTCATGCACCTCTTTGGTGTCGTCTTAAAGATCCGTCAGTATAGATGACTGCATCTTTCTTATCGGTGTTGTCGCAGATGAGACCGTTGACCTCAGCATTAACCACGACCGGGTTCTGTTCCCTACTTTTCCTGTCGAGTGTGACAATACGCGAGAAAGTCCCCTTGAATAGCATGGGCACCGGTATCCACTCCTCACCAACGCTGATTTTGGTAAGCCCACAGACTTGTTTGATGACATCTTCTGCTCGGCCCACCCATGATTTGCCTCTTTTTAGCCTGGCACCTTCCCCTGTGTTCAGCACGTGGTGCAATGGGTGCTCTTTATCTATACTAATCTTCAGGTATGCATCATAACAACGAAACTTTACAATAACATAAACTGACAATGAGTGAAGCTGCCAAAATGGGCGAAAACCAGCGCTTTATTGGTTCCGAACGTGTGCAGGAGTAATTGAAGACAGGAGAAAAAAGAAAGATTACATTTAATAAAAATACTGGTAGTTTAACAGTGAGAGCGTAAAATGGATACACTCGGTTTTATGTGTGTGTATGTGTGTTTTGATTTTAAAAAAAAAAGATTGTATTTTATGATGAGCAGATAAAACTTCAATTAGCTATCATTGTTATCCGTGTCACTATTGTTGTCCATGTCACCATTGTTTTCCTTATCACCATTGTTTTCATTATTGCCATTGTTTTCCTAATCACCATTGTTTTCCTTATCAACATTGTTTTCATTATCGCTATTGTTTTCCTTATCACCATTGTTTTCCTTATCACCATAGTTTTCCTTATCGCCATTGTTTTCCTTATCACCATTGTTTTCCTTATCACCATTGTTTTCCTTATCACTATTGTTTTACTTATCGCCATTGTTTTCCTTATCACCATTGTTGTCCATGTCACTATTGTTTTCCTTATCACCATTGTTTTCCTTATCACCATTACTTTCATTATCACCATTGTTTTCCTTATCGCCACTGTTTTCCTTATCGCATTTGTTTTCCTTATCGCCACTACTTTCATTATCGCCATTGTTTTCTGTATCACCATTGTTTTCTTTATCACCTTTGTTTTCCCTACCACCATTGTTTTCCGTACTGCCTTTGTTTTCCTTATCGCCACTGTTTTCCTTATAGCCAATGTTTTCCTTATCGCCATTGTTTTCCTTATCACCATTGTTTTCTTTATCACCTTTGTTTTCCTTATCACCATTGTTTTCTTCATCACCATTGTTTTCTTTTTCACTTTTGTTTTCCCTATTACCATTGTTTTCTGTATCACCATTGTTTTCCTTATCACCATTGTTTTCTTTATCACCTTTGTTTTCCCTACCACCATTGTTTTCCGTATTGCCTTTGTTTTCCTTATCGCCACTGTTTTCCTTATAGCCAATGTTTTCCTTATCGCCATTGTTTTCCTTATCACCATTGTTTTTATCGCCATTGTTTTCCTTATCACCATTGTTTTCCATTTCACCATTGGTTTGTTAGCTACAATTGTTTTCATAGCCACCACTTTTTATATAACCACCATTGTTTTCCTTATCACCATTGTTTTCTTTATCACCTTTGTGTTACCTACCACCATTGTTTTCCTTATCAACATTGTTTTCTTTATCACCTTTGTTTCCCTTATCAACATTGTTTTCTTTATCACCATTGTTTTCTTTATCACCTTTTTTCCCTTATCACCATTGTTTTCTTCATCACCATTGTTTTCCTTATCACCATTGTTTTCTTTTTCACTTTTGTTTTCCCTATTACCATTGTTTTCTGTATCACCATTGTTCTCTTTATCACCTTTGATTTCCCTATCACCATTATTTTCTTTATCACCATTGTTTTCCTTATCATCATTGTTTTCTTTATAACCTTTGTTTTACCTACCACCATTGTTTTCCTTATCAACATTGTTTTCTTTATCACCTTTGTTTCCCTTATCACCATTGTTTTCTTTATCACCTTTGTTTTCCTTATCACCATTGTTTTCTTCATCACCATTGTTTTCCTTATCACCATTGTTTTCTTTTTCACTTTTGTTTTCCCTATTGCCATTGTTTTCTGTATCACCATTGTTCTCTTTATCACCTTTGATTTCCCTATCGCCATTATTTTCTTTATAACCATTGTTTTCCTTCTCATCATTGTTTTCTTTATAACCTTTGTTTTCCCTATCACCATTGTTTCCTTTATCACCTTTGTTTTCCCTACCACCATTGTTTTCCGTATTGCCTTTGTTTTAATTATCGCCACTGTTTTATTTATAGCCAATGTTTTCCTTATCGCCATCGTTTTCATTATCACCATTGTTTTCATTATCACCATTGATTTCCTTATCGCCACTGTTTTCCTTATCGCCATTGTTTTCCTTATCGCCACTGTTTTCCTTATCGCCACTGTTTTCCTTATCGCCACTGTTTTCCTTATCGCCTTTGTTTTCCTTATCGTCATTGTTTTCCTTATCACCATTGATTTCTTCATCAGCATTGTTTCCCTTATCGCCATTGTTTTCTTTATCACTTTTGTTTTCCCTATTACCATTGTTTTCTGTATCACCATTGTTTTCCTTATCACCATTGTTTTCTTTATCACCTTTGTTTTCCCTATCACCATTGTTCTCTTTATCACCTTTGTTTTCCCTATCACCATTATTTTCTTTATCACCATTGTTTTCCTTCTCATCATTGTTTTCTTTATAACCTTTGTTTTCATTATCACCATTGTTCTCTTTATCACCTTTGTTTCACTATCACCATTGTTTCCTTTATCACCTTTGTTTCACTATCACCATTGTTCTCTTTATCACCTTTGTTTTCCCTACCACAATTGATTTCCGTATCGCCTTTGTTTTCCTTATCGCAACTGTTTTCCTTATAGGCAATGTTTTCCTTATCACCATTGTTTTCCTTATCACCACTGTTGTCCTTATCGCCATTGTTTTCCTTATCGCCATTGTTTTCATTATCACCATTGTTTTCCTTTCGCCACTGTTTTCCTTATCGCCATTGTTTTCCTTATCGCCACTGTTTTCCTTATCGCCACTGTTTTCTTTATCGCCATTGTTTTCCTTATCGTCATTGTTTTCCTTATCACCATTGTTTTCTTCATCACCATTGTTTTCCTTATCACCAATGTTTTCTTTATCACTTTTGTTTTCCCTATTACCATTGTTTTCTTTATCACCATTGTTTTCCTTATCACCACTGTTTTCTTTATCACCTTTGTTTTCCCTATCACCATTGTTCTCTTTATCACCTTTGTTTTCCCTATCACATTTTTTCCTTTATCATCATTGTTTCCTTCTCATCATTGTTTTCTTTATAACCTTTGTTTTCCCTATCACCTTGTTCTCATTATCACCTTTGTTTCACTATCAACATTGTTTCCTTTATCACCTTTGTTTTCCCTACCACCATTGTTTTCCGTATCGCCTTTGTTTTCCTTATCGCCACTGTTTTCCTTATCGCCAATGTTTTCCTTATCGCCATTGCTTTCCTTATCACCACTGTTGTCCTTATCGCCATTGTTTCCCTATCACCATTGTTTTCCTATCACCATTGTTTTCTTTATCACCTTTTGTTTTCACTATCACCATTGTTTTCTTTATCACCTTTTGTTTTCACTATAACCATTGTTTTCTTTATCACCTTCGTTTTCCCTATCACCATTGTTTTCTTTCTCACCGTTGTTTCCCTGTCACCATTGTTTTCCTATCACCATTGTTTTCTTTATCACATTTTGTTTTCACTATCACCTTTGTTTTCTTTATCACCTTTTGTTTTTCACTATCACCATTGTTTTCTTTATCACCTTTTGTTTTCACTATCACCATTGTTTTCTTTATCACCTTTTGTTTTCGCTATCACCATTGTTTTCTTTATCACCTTTGTTTCCCTATCACCATTGTTTTCTTTATCACCTTTGTTTTCCCTACCACCATTGTTTTCCTTATCACCAATGTTTACCTTATTATCATTGTTTCTGGAGAGAATTGAAAAAAATAGAAAAAAAGTGTATGGTAAAAGCTTTACGTGATTTGTAGAAGGCACATAATTGAACGACGTTTCGGCTCAAAAGGCCTTCAGCAGGAACAAACAATCAACACGCACTCATAGATATGTAAGTAAGTAAATCTAATGCGACATAGCTAACTATTAACGAAATATAAACAACAAAATAATCGAAACTGGTTAAAGAAAAGAAAAATGACTTCCCTGTGTCGCGGACCATGATCAGAATGGGAAAGAGATAGTCACACTGGTGTAGCTGTAATTATACCCTGCTGGTCAGGACCGTGTGAATGGTTCTAAAAATATACCAGTGGGGTGGAAAAAAACGGGGGGGGGACGCTGTCTAGGTTACCTCGACTTCAAAGAATCTGACAATGTCCAAAAGTATCTAAGGGCCCACAAATACATGTATACACACACACACTCACACACACATATGCGTGTATACATATATACACGTACAAACAGACATGCACATACCTATATATATCTACATACACACATATACATATATATACATACACACACAGACATGCATATATATATATATGTATATATATATATATATATATATATATATGTATATATATATATATATATATATATATATATATATATATATGTATATATATATATATGTATATATATATATACATATTACCATTGTTTTTCTTATCACCTTTGTTTTCAATATCACCGTACTTTTCCGTGACACCATTGTTTTCCATCTCACTAATGATTTTCCAGAATTGTTTCTTCCTGAAATGTCATTCTTGCACTAAATATGTCATATTGTTACTATAATACTTTGTATGCATATGTAAAGGTAAAAGTAAAGTACGAGACAAATCGGCGTCTTAGCACACGAGTTTTCACCCATATGTGCTCGGCAGCCTATCCAGAAGTGTTCGGAGACTTCTGGTTAGTGTCGCTTCAAGCATCATAACTCACGATTCGAAGCGGCACTCATCACCTTACCAGAGTAATAACCTGTTACCTATTTCTCCAGCTGCTGGGTCGACCGCGGGGGTATTATTTTTTTACAAACCTCAAATACAAAACACACACTGCCTCCAGCGGTAATCAAGCACGGGTTGTCTGAACGACGGTAGATCAGTAGTGTGGTTTTCCCAACTATGCTACAGTGGCCCTAGGTATATGTATTAGACATTAAATTAAAGCGAAAAGGACACACGCCTATATTCAGCAAAATATTTTGAAAAAAAAGGAAGGATAAGAATTTTAAAACTTTAAGAATCAACATTAAAAAAAACTATTTAAAATATATAAAACAGCGTATGTGTTGTACGGTTTGAACTGTGAAAGTTCGGTTCTGTTGCTTGAGTTGTGAAACTCTCTATTTGTTGTTATGCGGTTTCACTTTTTATAAGCTAGTATATATCGTTGTTTGCATCGTTATATTCTTCAAATCTTTAGTCCTGCGACTATTATTTTGTATCATCCTACATTAAAAGAACGCTAAATTGGTGTTTATATGGTTGCCAATTATTTACAGCAAGCAGAGACATCTTGTTTAAACCCTGAACATCCGATAACAGAGAGCGTTACGGTCTAGAGGTAGGATGCACGACCTTGAAGGAGCCGGATTTAAAGCCCACAGGAAATGGTGGTAATTTTTTTTTTTTTTTCAAAAATAGGACAAAACCAATCCGTGGTTTACTTAAGACATTAAAGTCCTCTGGTTTATTGGGTTGTGAGATCCAATGTTTAGCCCTCTCGGATAACGGCAATAAACATGAGGTCACAGGTGCACTCGCGCACGTTAAACAACCCTTGGCAATTTTAATCGAAAAGAGTAGGTTATAAATATGTGCCGCTGCCAGGGCTAAATTGTCAGCAGAAACCTGCCAACACCACGGATCCCAAGCCATACTACGGAGTTCGTGCACACGGGCTAGGATTGTCCTCTAGATTATCGATGGCGATATCAGAGTACGTATAGATTCGTTTGGTGTGCAGTGATAATGATCCTAACAATAACAACTACATCTGATAACAGCAAGACATGTTATCATCGACAGGTTGTTGCAACTCTCAGATCCCTAATCGTGTGATCAGACTCGATATTCTTAACCCAGAAATGACACAGGGAGATTGTTATCAGATCTTATTGATCTGTTACTGTTGATCAAGCAATGTCAGCTATGAGTTATTGGATACTTTCTGTCTGGAATCTTGCAAATTATATGCATATCAGTGTACTAATGACAGAGATGGAAGAAACAAAGACTCTTTCTGTTTTCTTGTTTCTGATACCATTTCTTGCAAAATGGTTTTTACCGCATATGACAAACTTAATCAGCCATCTTGCAACCTCAATGGAAGCCTCGGTAGCCTAGTTGGGAACCCCCCCCCCCCCCCCCCACCGACTGGGCTACCGACGTTGGAACAACCCGTGTTCGATTATCGTTGAAAGCAGTGAGAGTTGTACTCGTGATTTGGATAAAATACCCCCGTGGTCGACACAGCCGCTGGCAGAAATGGGTACTAAGGTATTACTCTAGGAAGGTGAGGAATGCCGCCTCGCAGCGTGAGTTTAGATGCTTGAAGCGACACTGTCCAGAAGTCCCAGAACACTTCTGGATATGCAGTTGAGCACATATGGGTGATAACTCGCGACGCCGATTCAAGACTCGTACGTTACCTTTACCTTACTCGACATGGAGTGTAGGGAACATAACTCAGTCGTATTCAGGGTATTCAACGTGGAAGTCAACGGTCTCATCTGAAATAACACCGATGAGAATAATGCAGTTATCTACATTAATTCGCAAATATTAAACATTCCGTAGATCATTTTACTTACTAACTGTTTGTCACCCATCGCACGGTAGATCTACCAAAATAAGACATATTCAAGTTTGTAAACAATATAAAATATATTGAAGACATGTTCACTAAATGGTACAATTAGCTACTGGCTAACTCATTGGCTCACCAGAATATTAACTGGATCGTTTGTGGATAAATTTATGTGACCAATAATGTTTACAATCATTCACAAGCACACTCAATTTCACTCACTGAGAAATGACAAAAGCAAATCATTTCATTTTCATTTCTTTATGCTTTATTTTCATTCATGTTTTCCCACACTGCAAACCGAACTCGATAGCATTTCTTCCTGGTGTGGAGTTTCGTGTGCATTGGTTCATCATAATAAAGCATCAGTTTCATGGTTCTCCCTTAACAATCATATCGTTAACACGGAAACACCAATGGTACGAATGGGAGCTGATGAGGTGACCAGGGACATGTTGATGACGTACCTCGGAGTTAAGTTTGATCAAAGCATGTGTTTCCGGGACCACGTCGACCATGTGATAACAAAATCCCGCAAAGGATTGGCCGCCAGAAGGTCATGGCTGCTGCCAGCATCGAACAGAGACTACTTAGCCGTCTGTTAAAGGGACTAGTCCTCGCACCAATCAAGTATGTCCTGGCAATTCTTACTGTCAGTACGACGCAAATTGACAGCCTGGAGAATATACAAACCGAAGCTATGCGCATTATTGTGGCGTGTACGAGGAACATTTCCTATGTAGCAATGATGTATCTTCTTGACTTTCCAACCATGTATGACAGGATCAAGATCTAGCGGGCACGAGCATGCTTGAAGATAAGTGCAGATAAATGACACCCATTGTACGAGCTCAACACAGAGAAATATGTAAGGCTAAAATAGGTAAATCATGGGTGGGCCGAGCAGAAGATGTCATCAAACAGGTCTGTGGACTTACCAATATCAACTTTAGCGGGGAGTAGATACCGGTACCTATGTCATTCAGGGGACATTCTCGTGTCTTTTCACACTCGACAGTGGGGGCCTCGGCAACCTATTTTGAAAAAAAGAACCACCCGACTGGGCTACGGACGTTCGGAAAACCAGTGTTCGATTCCCACTAGAGGCAGTGAAAATTGTACTCATGGTTGGAAAAAAAATACTCCCACGGTCAACCCAGCCGCTGGCAGAAATGGGTACCAAGGTAGTACTCTAAGAACTTGAGGAATGCCGCCTCGCATAGTTACTTTTGATGTTTGGAGCGACACTATTCAGAAGACTCTGAACGCTTCTGGATAGGCGACCGAACACATATGGGTGAACACCCGCGTGCTATGACGCCGATTCAAGACTCGTACTTTACCTATGCCTTTACCTTTCTCGACACGAAATGTAGGGACCATAACTCAGTCTTATTCTATGCAGAGGACATCGGTCTAATCTGGAATAAAACCGGAATTTAACCCCGAACACTGATGCCCTATTTATGGTGGCTTGCTATTCTGCGTGACATCTTCATACACTATCCCTTGTGCTACTTATCATGGAATAAATCTACACCTTGGGTCGGTGATAACAGTTCATAACGATACGTCTTGCTGGGAACTCCTTTCAACTGTCGGTACCTCAAATGTGGATGTGGATCAGGCACAGCCAATGTTGTAACATGGCGTTATCTAAAGAGCCTCGGATATTCAAGGATTAGACTGTGGATAGTCTGTATGTATACATAGATCGGAGTCAGGGGGGGAAGATATCGTTTGTACCTCGGATTATTCTGGTATTGTTGATAGATAGGTCACGACCTCTTCACGGCCAATATAATGCTATTTCATTACTATCCTTAATCTGCGATTAACGCATCACTATCCTTCATTTTTCTTCCTCGAATCACCACCCCCCCCCCTAATTACTAGCCTCTTTAATAGATTGTAGGGGGATATAGCCGCGGGCCATGTGGCACCCATTTCTTTAGAGGAAATTCTGACTTGAGATACATGTTCTCTCACAAAATGCACACAATAAGATAATCTCATAAACCAGGTGGTTCCACTGGATTCCAAATGTAGCTATTATCACGAATTTTTAATTAGCCAGTCTGCCGTAAAGACACATACTTTACCCTATTACCCTGTGGCAAGCACTGACTGATTTAAACACTTGTTCCTGTTTTTGACTGCCTGTTTACACTGAAATATGCGGCTTATTTGTGTACAGCACAGGACAAAATCAGTAACATACAACAATATAGTACTATGACAATGTACCAGTCAAATACCAGTGGACAAAGAGATAATCGAGAACGATGGCGCTGTGTAGGGCATACCCTGAGGAAGCCAACTGAGAGTATTACAGTACGCGCCCTTTTTGGAATCACCAGGGGAAGAGACAACGAGGAAAACAAAAATATTCTTGGAGAAGACAGGTGGAAGCAGAGATGAAGATGATGGGGAAGGCATGGAGCTATCTTAAAAGAATGGCAAGAAACAGATCGACTTGCAAAGTGTTTGTTGAAGATCTATGCTCCACAGGAAGCTGAAAGGAACAAGAAAACATACACGTAATAGATGTATAAAATAATGAATGCTTGACATACACAAGTGTTTACTATTAAAAAAAATAGGTGTTATTCACACCAGCGTCATTTCTATAATTTAATACTTACGTCCGATCCAAACCCATATATCTGAAATAGCAGACTTCATATTTCATGTCATGATGAAATCTACTGGACAAATGTATATTTTCTTGTAACCGAAGACTGATAGTTCTGTTGACGTAACACATGTGTCTGTGTAATCTACTGAGCGTAATAACTGAACGATGGCATTGAAGTAAAAGAGGAAGAATGACTATATTTCCTATATATAGAATTGTCTGTCATTAATACATATTTTTTTTTACAGTAAAATGATCATACATTTGCTTTCACTAATTCACACTTTAGTTTACTCAGCTCTCAAAATTTCGGTCTCTAGGCATATATCTCTAGGCAACATTAAGCAATCGAAATATTTTAACACAACAAAACAGCATGATTATGTGATGCAATGAGTACAAGTTCTTGATCATAATCCTTACCCGCATTGCTGTGCCGTACACTACGTTAGCCTGTGTAGATATGATCATGAATCTTTGAGATTAAATTAAACACATTTACTTATCATTATTATCAACACATATCATGTCCGTACATCTTATATCATTTTTGTTATGACTTATCTGTAAGTTGTTCATCTATTTTCTTGATCTCAACATGTCTGTTCTGTGTCAAAGAAGGAATGAAGCAGGCGTCTTGAGTATTGCTTTAGATCACTGTTAATAAGTGAACGTGAACAAAAGAAATGTAACATTGAAACGGACATCCCAGAGATGTGATATTGTTGGAGAAGGATGCATATTACAGATTGATAAGTACCATAATAAGGGTTTTTTTGGATATAAGAAAGGTCAAAGGTCGCTTCTCAGTAATATCAAACGTGAATAAACAATATACATGATAAATGTCATGAGCGAGACGGGATTTATTGTAACAACTCACAAACAGAACAACACAAACAATGAAAACAAAAACCAGAGAGAAACAATGTGAGTCATCCCAAGAAAATAGTCAGCTCTGGAAGCAAACAGTTGAAATGAAAAAGTAAACAACAGTAGAGGAAAACGATTATGAGTAAAATTAATTATCAACGTTAACTGTCATTCTAGCTTGGACGATCTATTTCCAAATCCCTACCCCCATCATATTTATATCTTTCTTGGAAATAATCCAAGCACAAACTGCATATTAATCCTCCCCTTCCCCCCCCACCCCCGGTTTTGCTTCCGGTGAAGAATCAATCAATTGATACCAACCGTTAAACCGGTGACGTCAACATTCAGTAAGGTTTTGACCTGCTAAGGTTCACCTTTATTAAATCCGATCAGGCAGAACAAAGAAACACTGAACGTTGAAGAAGGAATTTCAAACAGCAAAATCAGTTATAGTTATTTGAAGGCCCCGGTATCACTGTAAACGAATCAAAATGCTGTATTGCTGAACAGCCCGTGCCAGTGGAATCATCTGAATTAACACTCCATCTCATTGAAGGTCCAAACAAAGAAAGGCAGCTGCAGTCTCCCTAATAGCAGCTACAACACACGTCAAAAGACACAAGGCGTAACCGCACCAAAAGTGAACACAACCAAACTGTTCTTCGTCATACGATATTCATCGTAAGAAATCGGAATATTGATACATGATTCGGATAATATAAACAGCTCACGGAGAGCACAGAGCACTAAACCCAGTAGCTCCAGCAGCAAGCCGGACTTGGAATATCAGGAAACTGCAACAAGCAGCACTTCTCGAACAGATCTTGAAGGGTTCATGATGTCTGTGCGCCATATTGACAATATTGATTCGCAAATTACTAATATGATTACACCCGCTAACACATACCCTTTCTTAGTGTACTTTTCTGTATTTTCATTCACGAATCGTATCCATTCAAGAATGTAGAGTGTGAAACTATTAATTGTTAACACGTTCTTTGCCCTGACACATTAGTTGATTTGCCTAGTTGTGTATACTCTCAAAGATAAAATAAACCTACCTCGTCTTGTTTACATTCAAAGTAATTAAAAAGAAACTGAATCTTAAAATATAAAATCACTTTTGTGGGTAAAAATTTAATATGATCTGCATAAAAAAAAAAACACAGCAGCTCACTGCGTGCACAGAGCACTAAACTCGCTAGTACCCGGCAGCAAGCAGGACATGGAATATGAGGAAACTGCAACAAGGAATACTGTTCAGTCTGAACCTCAATGGTTCCTGTCGCATATTGACCGGAAATCCTTTTAAAATCAATGACTACACACATGCGTTTTGATAACCTGTATTTATATCTGCGATTCATACATTATATCAAACCCGCAAGGGATGGGCCGCGCTTGCACACGTTAAACCGTTCTTAAAATAAGTAAATATAAATAATACCCTTTAAAGTAGAGGTCATAACATGTGGCCGATGCTCGGTAGAAACTGTCAGCGGAAACTTACCATTACCGTGAATCCCAGGTCATGTTGCGGAGTTCGTACACTTTGATTGTGCTTCTTCTCGGATTGTCTCAAGTTTCCCAAGGTGATATCCGATCACCTATGTATTCTCTGGTAGGCAGTAAATGCTGATACTAATAACAACAATCGTACTTATTCTCGAGCCTATTACTTACTTTGAAATGTTCAGACATCACCTCGAGATTCTGAAACGACATCAACATTTATGTTTGAGCATTTGCATTTATAATCACATCTACAAATGTGTCTCTTTCATTATTTCATCTGAAATATATTTGTATGTTGATGGAAATAAATATCTCTAGCTTCGTTTAATTGTTTCTTCCCCACCTGCCAAACTGCACTATTGGCATGACGGGTATGTACCGTGGTTGGTGGTCTCTTTAACGAATAAATCTTCATTGCTGACCTATGGTCGTTCTTTACCTACCCGGGACTGAAGAGAAACAAGGGATCTATATATGCAACAATATTGTTTGTGACATGAAAGCTTTTACCACGTTTCCTTAAACAATTGTGCTGATTGTCAAACACGAATGCTCCAGCAATAATGGTGCGTTTTTTTGTTCTTTTCATCAACTATTATTATTATTTGATGAGCATGTGCAGAATTAATTTGATAATAATATCCAACTCTGGGTCTGCCTATATCTAAGTTATCTGTGTCATTAACCTGTATAAGCGTTGCATCATCATCATCATCATCATCGGGTCACATTTCCTTTGCAGAACGTTGCATTCACCATATCCCATCTTCAAAGAATCATTGTTTCTAGCCAGATCTCCCACATAATGTTGCACTCACCACATCCCATCTGAAAGAATATATGTCTCTAGCCATATCTACCACAGAATGTCCCATTCACCACATCCCATCTGAAAGAATATATGTCTCTAGCCATATCTCCCACAGAATGTCCCATTCACCACATCCCATCTGAAAGAATATATGTTTCTAGCCAGATCTCCTACAGAACGTTGTATTCACCACATCGCATCTGAAAGAATAGCTGTCTCTAGCCAGACCTCCTTCAGTACGTTGCATTCATCACATCCCATCTGAAAGAATATATGTCTCTAGCCATATCTACCACAGAATGTTCCATTCACCACATCCCATCTGCAAGAATATATGATTCTAGCCAGATCTCCCATAGAATATTACATCCACCACATCCCATCTGAAATAATAACTGTCGCTAGCCTGATCTCCTACATAACGTTGCATTCACCACACACCATCTGAAAGAATATCTGTCTCTAGCCAGATCTCCCACAGAATGTTGCATTCACCACATCGCATCTGAAAGAATATCTGTCTCTAGCCAGATCTCCAACTTCTTCTGTTGACATGTACAAATTCACCTTTTTGTCTAGAAACCACCTTCTTCTTGGTCTGCCCCTGATGTGTCGCCCTGGAACCTTTAATTTTTTTCATTATTGATCATGCCACCCGTATGTGTCTTTTGACGTGACCATAGTATTTTAATTTCATCTGTATAATTGTGTCTTTAAGCCAGTGCTGTTAACTATTTAAATTATTTTATGTTTTCCTTGTTCTGTATCATTATCCAACGTATGTTAAGAATTTGTATGTATAATGTTTTTGAATGAATCAGTTACCTTCCTTGATATTTGCGAGATTGTTCATGATTCACTACCATACGTCGCTCTTGGGAAGATGCATGCCCGGAGTAATTTTAATTTTACTACCTTGCTAGTGTTTTGTCATATGTTCTTCAAAGTTTTATTGTTTGTGTTGATACTGCAAATCTTCTTTTATTTCTTTCTAGCAGTCTCGTTTACTAGTTTATATGGATTCCATACACTAATATTTCTTTTTTACAATTTAAAGATCTTCACAGTTTGTGATTTTTTGTGTGTTTTGTCAAAAGGCATTATCTTTGTGCTATGCATGTTTAGAATGAAAGCATGCTCTTCACTGCGTTTTTTGACATGTTCAATTGTCTCTTTGAATCCGTCTGTCCTGTTTGAGATGAGTAATGGAGTAATGTGCCTCTAGTGTATCTGAGTTATGGAATTAGGTTGCCATTTATTGTGAAAGGGTCGAACTTCATAGACCAGTCCCCATTTCTGACACTTCTCAAAAAGTTATAAGCATAGATGTTGAACAGGTATAGAGAGAAGATGCATCCCTGCCTCACACCTGTTTGTACTTCAAACCAATTTGATTTTTCGCCCGCTATTTCGATAGCTGCTTGCTGTTCGTAATATAGTCATTCGATATGTTGTATAAGGTGTGCTGGAAATCCTATATCCTTTATGATGTTCCACATTTTCTGATGTTGTAAGCAGTCAAAAGCCTTGCTGTAATCTATGAAACATGTATGCAGTTCTATGTTGTATTTTCTACATTCTCAAGGAGTATCTGTATGTTAATGATATAGTCCATACAGACTTTCATTAATGGATGCTTACGCAGGATAAAAGGATGGAAATGACATGACAAAATCACTAACATAGAATTATGGAAATGTACCAGTCAAATACCAGTGGATAAAGAGATACAGAGAAGCCGATGGTGCTGGATAGGACACACACTACGGAAGCCAACTGAGAGTATTACACAACAGGCCCTTTTTTGGAATCCCCAGGGGAAAAGACAAAGAGGAAGACCAAGGAATTCTTGGAGAAGACAGCTAGAAGCAGAGATGAAGATGATGGGGAAGACATGGAATGATCGTAAAAGAATGACAAAAAAACAGAACGACTTGGAAAAGTGTTTGTTGAAAACCTATGCTCCACTGGGAGCTAAAATGTTAGAAGAAGAAGTAAAAGAATGATATAGTCCAGGCTGCCTACGTCTGAAACTATTGTGGACTATATGCAGTTTGTGTTCTAACTTTCTAATTATCATATTCATGACGGTTCGGAGTGTTTTACAGGCATGACTTATTAGGACAATAGTTCTGTTGTTGGAACACAGATTAAAATTTACTTTCTTTGGAATGGGAATGTACACTGACCTTCTCCAGGCTTTTGACCACGTATATTTTACCAGATCTTCACACACAGTGCATAGTAAACATGGACGGCGGAATATCATTAACGTGTTCAGCTGGAATATCATTAACGTGTTCAGCTGGAATATCATTACCGTGTTCAGCTGGAATATCATTAACGTGTTCAGCTGGAATATCATTACCGTGTTCAGCTGGAATATCATTACCGTGTTCAGCTGGAATATCATTAACGTGTTCAGCTGGAATATCATTACCGTGCTCAGCTGGAATATCATTAACGTGTTCAGTTGGAATATCATTAACGTGTTCAGCTGGAATATCATTAACGTGTTCAGCTGGAATATCATTAACGTGTTCAGCTGGAATATCATTACCGTGTTCAGCTGGAATATCATTACTTCCTGCAGACTTCCCTCTCTTTAGATTATTTTATTGCGGAACAAACTTCATCTAACACAAGCTCATGTTCTTTTTTTTCTTGAATGCTATCTATCGATTAACAAAGCATTTGTTCCTAGTCGTTCAATAAATTATTATTTTGGCTATGTCTATATAATGTAGAAAATAATGAAATTTGTATCGGCCATTAAATGTAATGTAATCATCTCTAATGACATCATTTATAATTTATCACCACCTAGTCATTCAGTCAGTTAACATAAACTTGTAAATTACATTATTCACAATTATATACACGAAATAGAATAGATCATAACTTATTTAGTATTGCACGTATATCTCAACCTGTTGTATTTTACTTTAACTTTCATAGATATATGGACGTTCAATAAAACAGCAATTCATTCTATCTTTCTGTTATGGTTCTTCTCAGAATTCTACTGTCCTGGTTACAGGAAACTCGTTGCACTGAATTTCGCGGCTGGAGGCAATCTGTGCATGAGAAGGGCTCTGGTCAAGTGATTTGTCATGTTGGGGATAATAGTGTTCATCAACATGGCGTCAAGACACTTCCCGTCTTTATAATGCCTCGGGTATTCACAGCAGCAATACTTCAGCTGGCCCCAAGATGGTGGTGTCTTTGATCTGTTAGTTGGCAAAGAAATGTAATTTTATTGGTTTGTGCTTCTAAATGAAGAAATTTAAAGTCATGGTATATTCACTTGCCGAAGAGCTGCTTAACTGGTATTGGCCAGTCTATAAAGTGGAAATGGGTTTTGGAAGGTGCGACTGAGTGATCATCACTGGTCTTGTCCTTTGTCACTCCGGGGACCGCAGATAGTTCGCCATGCAGAATCGCCTTATGGACGAAATGGGTTAGCTGACCCCACTAGGCATGAATATATTACACTCGTACATATAGTTTTCCCTGTGGTTGCTCCTTCCATGTTGCATATTCTACTATTCTGCCAATGTTTGAACACATTAGTATATCCACTATGCTATGCTATACAGATATCTCCTCTACTAGACCACGCTGCGATACTTCCGTGGTCTCCTATATCCGTTTTGTCTGGGCTACTTACTTTTGTGCAACGCTCTACCCTTTTCACCTGCGCTACACGGTACATTACAGTTCACATGATCTTAGTGTACACCACTCTGAGACATCTCACTCTTTCCTTCATTGAAGTACCTGTTAATCTTCTGATCTTTCTCTTTTGTGTATGAACATTGACCACTGTGTGGAAATTTCTGGGAGTTTCGGCTTTAAACTCACATATTCATATGTGTGTATACGCATACGTATGGGTGTAGCCGTATATATATATATATATATATATATATAGGTGTGTAGATACGTATAGACATTGTCAATGACGTTGTAGTCGTGGAAACGTAGACAATACCCCCACCCCCACATATTTTTAGAAACTATTACACGTTGTTGACCCTCCCATCGGCTGGGCAGTTGCAGCGCGGATCCGCCAATTCGGCAATCCCCCAATCGTCCTTTTTCCTTCTGACAACGGTTCACGACACAGAGGAGAAAATTGTGTTTCTCGAACTAATTTTATTTATTTTGTTTTGGATGATTCTTGGATGATTATTTGTTAGCTATATAGGACTATTTTTATTTACTCCCATATCTGTCGGTGCGTTGTTTGTTTGTTTCTGCTGAAGACCTATAGAGCCGAAACTACGTTCAAATTTGTGTTGTCCATCAATTACGTACAGCTTTAACCAAATTATTTTAATTTTTTTTTCCATTTCTCCTTTACATTTAGCTTTACTGCAGCTTCACATTTGTATGTATTTAAATGCATTTTTTATTTGACCTTGACCTTGACATAAGAAGTTTGTTTCAGGGTCTAGAGACAGTTTTAATCAACAAAGAAACTCACCAGGCGTAAACATTCATGAATATGTTTATGGTACAGATACGCTTAATCATTTTGTTTCACATTCACGCCATTTATTTATCATATAACGTACTGACTGTACCAATTTTGAAATCTGAAACAAAGTAATATACGATTATAGAAGTACAATGTTTGCTATATATTTTTACAATAGTAATTGCCCTGTTGATTTGGAGAGAACTAGCTTTGAGCAATGATGGGACGCCTATTCCCCTCTTATTTCTGCTTAATGCACTTTGAGGAATAGTGTCTTATGGTAATTGTGTAATATTTGCAAATTAATGTATCAATTCTCAATTAATATTATAACTCTGTCTCTTATTAATACAACGTTACACCTTGTATCAACAATTCTGCAGAACGTTTTGAGAAATATTGTGTTATATGTATATGTCCGTTGTAAAACATATTAGGGGACTCTTTATACAGGTCTTCGCAGTAGAGGGTAATCCGATCATCAGAGGTGGCCAAGTCGAGCAGGTATCTTGCCATTTAGCTGGCTGGATGGGGGAGGAGTGGTTGTTCCTGGGTATTGACTCCCAGGTGTCGAGCTCATGCTGTATTTAGCTTGAAGGCTTACACAACGTTAAGCGTATACTATTCTTTCTTTTATATATGTTCCGTAATATTGGAAACAACTATCCAGTTATCTGGTTTGCATAACAAAACCTATTGACACGCTGTATTTTGATTGTTCAATTGGATACGATCCTCTCAAAGGACTGGTAGTAAAGTGCATTTTGTAATACTCAAGATGGATACATGTGATTACTTGCTGTTGTCCTAACAGCTGTCTGTGATCGTTATCTTATTGTAATCTTGCTAGTTTATTATTGTTTAAAATGTAGCTGTGTTTTCTGTTAATGCTGTTTCTGTTTGGTGATTTGAGCAAATTTATTATTTTTGGCTGTTAACTCCACTTGTGTATCTCATTTATGTACGTAAATAATGTAAGTGTTAGTGAATAGCAAAGGTGACACTACAAGCAAATTGTTTAACGAAACATCATAGAATAAAGATGCTGTTTATTTTGTGTTTATATAAAAGCGCTCATCTCTTAAGTCATTGTATGCTATTAATTGTAATGTAGGTATGCGTAACATAACTTTAATTATTATCTTACATCAGACCAGAACTGAGACTCTACTTCAGATTACGCATGACAACGGGATGCAGGAATATATTATTTTTTCACACACACACACACACACACACACACATCCAAATAATTGTGTAAAGATCAACTTTTCCTATGATTTAATTCATTGACCAATTACTGACCCACTTAACCTGCCTCTGACGTTACTAGCCCACTTAATTTACCTCTGACGTTACTAGCCCACTTAATTTACCTCTGACGTTACTAGCCCACTTAAATTCCCTCTGACGTTACTAGCCCACTTAATTTACCTCTGACGTTACTAGCCCACTTAATTTACCTCTGACGTTACAAGCCCACTTAAATTCCCTCTGACGTTACTAGCCCACTTAATTTACCTCTGACGTTACTAGCCCACTTACATTCCCTCTGACTTTGCTGGCTCACTTACCTTGCCTCTGACGTTCCAGACCCACTTAATTTACCTATGACTGTCCAGACCCACTTAATTTACCTCTGACGTTCCAGACCTACTTAATATACATATGACATTACAGACCCACTTAATATACCTCTGACGTTAAAGACCCAATTAATATACCTCTGACGTTACAGACCCAATTAATATACCTCTGACGTTACAGACCCGCTTAATACACCTCTGACGTTACAGACCCAATTAATATACCTCTGACGTTACAGGCCCACTTAACATACCTCTGACATATTGTCTGCAAAGCCCTGAAGTTGATCCTGTAGAACACACAAAACAGCATTTAATTACGCCTGAAAAGCAATTATGTATGTACGTCTTTATAGATTTCAACTTCCTTTCCTCATGACAAATTGTGTGTCTATTCAGCAAGCAGCCTTAGCCTGCAGAATGAGAGACTTAACCTGTCACGTCACAATTCTTAACAATTCTGGCTTGCATGTGAGAGCATAGAGTCAGGTATATAGTATGAACGCCGACATGAATCTCGCATTTTTTCTTCAATTAACCCATATAAAAGTGAATGTAAAGTACTAGACTTCAATCGGCATCTTAGCACGCGAGTTTACATCCATATATACTCGGCCGCCTATCCAGAGGTGTTCGGACACTACTGGACAGTGTCGCTTCAAGCATCGAAACTCACGATGTGAGGCGGCATTCCTCCCCTTCTCAGAGCACCACTACCCAGATACCCATCTCTGCCAGCGGCTGGGTCGACCACGGTATTATTTTGTTTCCAACCACGAATACAACTCACACTGCTTTCAGCTGGAATCGAACACGGTTTGCCCGAACATCTGTAGCTCAGTCTGGTGGGTTTCCCAACTCGGCTACCGAGGCCCCCAAACGAGAGTTCCTATAAAAGTGTATGTGAATTTATGATTAAAGCTTCCGGTTCCGGTCCAACATGTAGAATTATTTATTTTATCTTTATTTTGCTATGGGTTGTTGATCAGTGGTCGAGCAATCCGCCATCAATTGTTACTGAAATCTCGAATTGGTGGCAAGATAAAAAGTTGGTCCTGTGCAAGGTCTGTGAGACTCTCGAGTTGGTGGCAAGATAAAACGTTGGTCCTGTGCAAGGTATGTGAGACTCTCGAATTGGTGGCAAGATAAAAAGTTGGTCCTGTGCAAGGTCTGTGAGACTCTCGAATTGGTGGCAAGATAAAAAGTTGGTCCTGTGCAAGGTATGTGAGACTCTCGAATTGGTGGAAAGATAAAAAGTTGGTCCTGTGCAAGGTCTGTGAGACTCTCGAATTGGTGGCAAGATAAAAAGTTGGTCCTGTGCAAGGTATGTGAGACTCTCGAATTGGTGGAAAGATAAAAAGTTGGTCCTGTGCAAGGTATGTGAGACTCTCGAATTGGTGGCAAGATAAAAAGTTGGTCCTGTGCAAGGTATGTGAGACTCTCGAATTGGTGGCAAGATAAAAAGTTGGTCCTGTGCAAGGTATGTGAGACTCTCGAATTGGTGGCAAGATAAAAAGTTGGTCCTGTGCAAGGTATGTGAGACTCTCGAATTGGTGGCAAGATAAAAAGTTGGTCCTGTGCAAGGTATGTGAGACTCTCGAATTGGTGGCAAGATAAAAAGTTGGTCCTGTGCAAGGTATGTGAGACTCTCGAATTGGTGGCAAGATAAAAAGTTGGTCCTGTGCAAGGTATGTGAGACTCTCGAATTGGTGGCAAGATAAAAAGTTGGTCCTGTGCAAGGTCTGTGAGACTGGCTAACAAAGATTGTCGGCCATAGAATGTCTACAATAACTGCCACGTGTGCCGTCTTTCGGCTTCAAATGATATTATATATAATTTAATGTTTGGTTGTTGCTAAACGAGGTGAATACATGGTTATATATGCAGTCACTGTCGCTACCAAGGCGACAATAGTTTACCACTTATCAATCTCTTCTCAAGATTATCATCATCAAGTACCTTGCCTGCTGGCGTTGGTGATCATGTCTCTCCACAACTTTCGATCTCGACAGTTATTTATCATTTCTGTTGTTGACCTTTGCACAATCCATTCTCTTAAGCTGTCTGGTATTATTTGTCTCTTTTCTTCCCTCTATTTCTTCGTCCCTCAATTTTCCAAGTTGTTACAATATATTCTTGCTGTTTCCTTCTCATTACATTGCCAGAATATGATGAGTGTTGCTTAATAATATTGGAAATTAACTCTCTTTTTGTTTTTGGCCTCTTTCAGAATGTTTTCATTACTATTCTTAGATGTACATGGTATTCTCAACATTCTTCTGTAAAACCACATTTCTGCAGACTCCAGAGATTGTATTGTCTGTTGTCCTATTGTCCATGATTCACATGCATATGTTAAGACTGGTTCTACATTACATTTAAGAACTATTTTTCTTTTTTCTATTGTGAAAAATGGATTGCATGCTATCTTCCTCATTTTTATGGAAAGCTGCTTTTGCCTGAGCCATTCTGCATCTCACCTCATTTGTACATCTTCCGTCAGAGGTTAACAAAGTTCCCAAATATTTAAATTCATTTACCTGTTTTACTAGTGTTCCACCTTCCTTTATTGTGCACTGAGGTGCACTCCAGATTATACCAACATATATATATATATATATATATATATATATATATATATATATATCATGCTCATTCCAAAATATATCAATATTCTTATACCAACATACATCAACATTCTCATATCTATCTTATATCAACATACCTATACCTACATATATCAACATACTTATACCAACATATATATAATTATGCTCATTCCAACATATATCAACATACTTATACCAACATGTATCGAAATTCTTATATCAACATATATCAACATACTTATACCAACATAAATCAACATACTTATACCAACATATATCAACATACTTATACCAACATATATCAACATTCTTATACCAACATATATCAACATACTTATACCAACATATATTCCAGCTAGTTTGTATGAGCTCACAGCTACTTTACACCTACACTCACAAACAGCAACCGTATTGTGTTGACACGAGCAGGCGAACAATGGCGATCAGCAATGAGACGCATCAAGCGGGCATTTAGGAGCCACACACAAGCATTGGGAGACACATACTATAGCTCGTTTCAAATCATCTGCCTAACTTCAAAACGCTATTACTCTCTAACCGTTTGTTAAAAACTTGAAATTTTCCAAATGTTATTAGAATGCAAAAGACCCTTTAAATGTATATTTAACAAATATCTTGCAGCTGCAGTTTTCTTAAAGCGGCGATATTTCTTTGATGTTTGTCAAAATTGTAAATTGTGAAGCCCTAAAGAATAGAAATTACCATAGTTGCTGGTCTATGATTAATTTTCACTAGGTAAAGGCGTGGCCGTAATGGGGAAATAACTGGATAAAAAAAAAACACCAGGAGAATTATTGTCTGCTCAGTTCGAGGACGGACGATAATATCAAGGTATACCTGTATGTCCAATTTTCATAGTTGTGTGGTCCTGAAAAGGACCGTTTGTTGAACTAATTTAACGTAATAAAGGGGCCAACATTGTGGGGGCTATATACTTTCATTCTGAATCAGACGAGTTTAAAAGATTAATAACTGTTTGGGGTTGAACATTCCACAAACCATCATTTTTTCCAATATTCCTCTTCCTGTTTTAAGACGTGGTCTTCACATTTAGCCCAATAACCTTTGTCTATATTTAATAAAGCGAGATTAGCAAGAGTCTTTACATCGCATATTTTGAATGTTGTATTTTCATCTGCCACTTTTCCTTTTAATTTTGCCCAGATTAGTTCTATTGGATTTAAATGAGCATGGTAAGGTGGCAGCCTCAAACTTGTATGACCGTAAGTAAAAAAGTAAAGTACCCCCCGTCACGCCAAGTGGCGTATAGGGAAATATGGTGTTAGTGACCCTATATTTTACAGACCTTCAGCACATGATTTTTGGGGTAATGTGGTCGGTATTACGCCCGTGCTGCTTTTACTTTCCCAGAAAAAATCCGGTACCCATTTAAGGCTGGGTGAACCCGGAGCCGTCGGTTGGGATCGAACCCTACCCCTTGTCCGTAGTAGTCCAGTTCACTAACCACTGAGCTATCGCGGCTCCTACTAATTTTTAGGGAATTAGTAAAACCCAGGTGTCCTCGCCAGGATTACGAACCCCGGCTGTTGCCGTGGTAAGCCAACCGCCTATCGATTGCGCTAACCGGACACCCCTTGTATGACCGTGCTCTTGGATAATCTTATCTATTTGAAATATCTTTGTCCTCTGTTTTTGCTTTACTAGAGATAGTAATTCAGGTTTTAAGTACATGTTATTAAATTTTATGTGCTCCTTTGTGAGCCATATCTTAATAGCATCTTTTGTACTGGATGACGTCGGGACTTTATCTTCAAGTGCAACCATGTTGTGGTACGCTGCATTGTCCATTATTAGGCAAGATGGTCGATCTAGTGATGGGAGAACAGAATTTTCAATCCAATGTCTAAATATGTGACCATTCATCTCAGAGTGATAATCCCGATTGTCTATGGATTTTGAAAGAAAAATGAGCTCTGCATTCTGTATTAGTCCATGTTGTCGACTACCTGCATGAGCAATTATCAAGCGCTGTCCTTTGCTGCTAGGTATTAATCTCTTAATCTTTCCATCTGATGACTGCCATTCCCTTTGGTTAGTGTGGTGAGCATTGATCCATGTTTCATCCAAGTACACAATATCATAACCTTGCTTGCGCACCTCTTTTACTTCACGTAAGTACTTGCTTCTCATGACTACTATATGTGGCTTCTCACAGATGATGTTTCGTCCATTGGAATACTTTCTGAATGTAAAGCCTGCAGCTCTCACTTTCCTCCATAATGTAGACTTTGATATTTCAATACTGTTGTTCTTTTTCAGCGATACTTTTAATTTTCTTATTATAACAGTTTCATTCATACCCAACATTTTGCGAATTTCACTTCTAATAAGTTCACTGTCGAAATTATCCAACATTTTTGCTCTTCCTTGTGATTTTGTATATTTTGAACATTGACGGTCACGTGCTTGAATCCAGCGATTAAATGACCGTTTAGATAAATCCAAAATGTGTCTTGTCCTATTCTCAGGGTTTTCTAAAGAATGAAATAATCTTCCACGTTTAGCCTCTTTGCAAAAATAGTCATACATTTTTTTTGCGATGTTTTGTAAACTGCAGAATTTCATTTTAAGACTCATGATAAATGTTATTGTTCCACGTCTCCACCTATGAATGAACGGAAATGGAACACACAATGCCTCGTGTTTTCTACAAGTGTCTAATTGTGTCAGAAAGCCCACGTGGAAAGTGTGCAAAAACGTCAATTGTACCGTGTACGGATTTTTATCGCTATTTTTAACTTAAAATACGGTAAACAAGTTTTGACTACATCAATGGGTCGTTATAAATTGATATAAATCAAATAAGCAACAATAATAACCAAATGTTTTTTTAATGAAATTAAATCCTTGTTGGGTTCTAATCATTATAACTTTACATGCAAATTTTGAAAAAAATTACAAAAAGAGATTAAAAAGATATCGATTTTAAAAGTTGGGCACATGATTTGAAACGAGCTATACAAACATATTTCTTTTCATCTACCACCGTTATTGACGTATTAATTGACCTACTCATGTTGAAATATCGTTGCAATATCTACAGTTGTGTTCAACAACAAGTGAGACGCCGTGTATTTACATCAACCAGTGACTAATTTCGTTTTGTAAAAAAATAAGTTAGTTATTTATATTTTTCCCAGTCTTTCTTTTTTGAACATAGAATACCGTAATGATAAAGGTAAGGAAGATGCAGATAATTGCAGTGCTGTAGTAGAGCTGGTATCAGAAGCAGGTGGCGGGGTGTAACGTGCACACCTACGATATGTGTATGTTACAGAAGTAAACACAATAGAATACTAACGTTTCTACCAACATGCAGCCTTCTTCAGAAAACGAAAGCAACACAAACGGGGAACAACATATAGATAAACTCTGCAACATCTAGTGCGCGGGAACAGGTAAATATAGTCGAAATAGAAACAACATATAGATAAACTCTGCAACATCTAGTGCGCGGGAACAGGTAAATATAGTCGAAATAGAAACAACATATAGATAAACTCTGCAACATCTACTGCGCGGGAACAGGTAAATATAGTCGAAATAGAAACAACATATAGATAAACTCTGCAACATCTAGTGCGCGGGAACAGGTAAATATAGTCGAAATAAAAGGAGGAATAAGAGATGAAATGATGCAACGAAAGGGAGATGTGCTACATATAGGAAGGTACAAATTGATAATATGTACACATTAGTAAGAGAAAGCTTATTTATGATCACACGGAGACTTAACTGATGGACGATCCAAAATCTTTCTATTAAACATAAAACACCAAGCAAACTGCACATACACACACACACACACACACGCACGCACACACACACAAATGGTATACCCTAGATATCGTCAACATTATCTACATCCCTCGATCCAGCGAACTAAACAAGGGGAGATAATCTAAAATAGATAAACATTGACTTACCTTATCTCCTTTCCCTCTCGCCCTGAATATTTTAATTGAAAGGTTGTGTGGCGAGAGAGAAAATCAAACAATTAGTATAAATAAACCATCGACATATTATTTGAGTAATTCTAAGATTGCATCACTTAATTCTACGTTGATGTTTGTCGAGTATTGTGACTTTAGTTGGCATGCAAATTTTTTTTGACTTTTTTTTTTTTTTTTTTTTTTTTTTTGTAATAATAAATTTCGCAAATGTAGTCTCGTCACTTCTTATGAACTTTTAATGACACCTACGATATTCTCAGTGTGTTGATTGACTTGTTGTCAATGCTTTTATGGCATTCTCATTTTCACACTCTTTCATGTTTTCTTTGTACCTATTTTTCTTTCTTTACTTGGCTCCTCATTCTTTCTTTATGTCTCTTTTTCTTTCGTGTTTCTCTCTATTTCTATATTTGTATCTCTCTCTCCCCCCCCTCTATCTATCCATCTATCTATCTATCTATCTATCTATCTATCTATCTATCTATCTATCTATCTATCTATCTATCTATCTATCTATCTATCTATCTATCTATCTATCTATCTATCTATCTATCTATCTATCTATCTATCTATCTATCTATCTATCTATCTATCTATCTATCTATCTATCTATCTATCTATCTATCTATCTATCTATCTATCTATCTATCTATCTATCTATCTATCTATCTATCTATCTATCTATCTATCTATCTATCTATCTATCTATCTATCTATCTATCTATCTATCTATCTATCTATCTATCTATCTATCTATCTATCTATCTATCTATCTATCTATCTATCTATCTATCTATCTATCTATCTATCTATCTATCTATCTATCTATCTATCTATCTATCTATCTATCTATCTATCTATCTATCTATCTATCTATCTATCTATCTATCTATCTATCTATCTATCTATCTATCTATCTATCTATCCATCTATCATCCATCCATCCATCCATCCATCCATCCATCCATCCATCCATCCATCCATCCATCCATCCATCCATCCATCCATCCATCCATCCATCCATCCATCCATCCATCCATCCATCCATCCATCCATCCATCCATCTATCTATCTATCTATCTATCTATCTATCTATCTATCTATCTATCTATCTATCTATCTATCTATCTATCTATCTATCTATCTATCTATCTATCTATCTATCTATCTATCTATCTATCTATCTATCTATCTATCTATCTATCTATCTATCTATATGTCTGTCTGTCTGTCTGTCTGTCTGTCTGTCTGTCTGTCTGTCTGTCTATCTATCTATCTATCTATCTGTCTGTCTATCCATCTAACTATCTATATCTCATTATCTCTCAGGAGACTCAACAATTTTTTTTCTGGGCGAAGCAATGTGACGAGCAAACACGAGATCCAAATAAATTGGGAGGACATTTGGTAGAAATTTTTCATAACTAGAGAATCAATTTCCAAAGTTTTGGGAAGTAACCGGTAGATTAATTTTCGAAAACATGAGTGTTTCATTCAGTCATTTCTGACAGTATTTTTATACAGTCTCTGCAGACAGTTATTTATACAATGTTTTTCATATACTATCTTCGTACTGTTTTTCATATAACCTTTTCATACAGTTGTTTTCACATTCTTTTTCTTACAGGGTTTTCATACAGTCTTTTCATACAGTGGTTTTCATACAGTTGTTTTCTTACTATTTTTCCGTAGTCTTATCACTGCCTTTGATATATTTTCAGAGAACTGTTTTTCATATAGACTTTTCAGTATGTTTTTAAGTAGTTTTTTGAGACAGCGATTTTCATATACTCTTTCCGGAGAGTTTTCCTAAAGTCTTTTCAGACAGTGATTTTCATACTGTCTTTTCATTCTGTTTTCCATAGTCTTTTCAAGCAGTGATTCTCATTCAGGTTTTTCAGAAAGTGTTTTTCACGTGTTCTTCTCATATTTTATAAATTGTATAAATTATATATATATATATATATATAAATATATAAATATATATATATATATATATATATATATATATATATATATATACTCGGGAACCAATTAGAAATAAGTAGGAGAGCAGAATTTACATCATGTAGTAAATCAACAAAATACAACATGAAAATCAACATCAACAAAACAGAAGTCATAAATGTCGCCAAAAATAAACAGAACATCAACATAACTATAGAAGGCAGGCAACTAAAACCAGTAGAGGAATTTAAATACATAGTAAGTTTAGTGACAAACGACAATTCACAAACAGCAGGATAGAATCAATATGCAGCAAAGCTTGTCAAATCATGGGACATTTATCACCACTATTGTCCAACAAGGAGATAATTCTAGATGCAAAACTGGCACTATACAATCCAATCTTCATCTAAACTTTTTGCTACCAATGCCAGTCCTGGACCTTAGATGCAAGAACAATAAAAAAAATAACCTCTAATGAGATTACATGTGTCAGACGAATGACAGGAAACAGTTTGAGTGATAAGATCAGAAATGAAGAGATGACAAAAAAGCAAGTAATAGCTCCAGCCATAGAATATATAAGGAAACAACAAATAAAATGGTGTGGCCACGTGACAAGGCAGAAAGATCAAAACACAACACGACGTGCTTTCAATAAACGTTGTGAGAATACCAGACCTAAGGGTCGACCACGAAAAAGATGGGTTGATGGAATATTAGAAGCACTAGAAAACATAACAGCAGCAGAGGCGAACAGAAGAGCAAAAGACCGTAAAGTATATCTCCCCTCGACGCTGAAAGGCAGATGAGGAAGGAAAGAAGAAGATTTAAACACTAGACGCATATGTCAAAAATGAAGTGTCTGTTACCAATTTATGGACACAACAGAATACTTACAATCTGGTGAGGGTATCAGATCGAGCTGAATGTACAAGGAAGATTGGTAATATTTTAATAAAAAGAAATGTTAAAGAAACATAAATAAATTGTGTGGAGACCATTACTATTACTTTTCACCAAAATGAAAAGAAATTATGGCGGGTTGTACGCAAAAACAATGACGTATTTATATGAATCAAACTGCAAAAAAGTGTCCTCTCTCATGGTTTTGAGTCAAATCGTAGAATATGTAGTTTTTTTGTGTGAATTGAGAAAACAAAACATATAATCTGTATAGTACAGTTAATGGTTATTCGAAAGCCCGGTATCACTGCAAACGAATTAAAATCCATAATTGCTCAATCGCCTGTGCCAGTGGAATCATCCGAATTAAAAGAAAACACCTCATTATATATGTATATATATATATATATATATATATATATATATATATATATATATATATATATATATGCCATAGTCGTGGTTCAGCACAACTAATGTGAGCCAAACTAAAGATAGATGAGTTAAGGTGGAGACTGTTAAAAATATTGTAGAAAAGTAGAAAAGTTCAATGGCTTTGATAAACGCTACATTTAATTTTTATTAGAGGTCAATATTGTAAGAGTGTCATTTAGGAATGATAGAGAAAAAAACAATGGTAACATACGGAAATGTTCGTCACTAAGATAATCTTGCAATCTATACAAATACAACTGAAATGGTTTGGTCACCACCAAAGTAATCCTGAAAGTTGATACAGACTATCAGGTTGGATCAGGATTGACAGATTAGCATTTTCATTTTAAGCCAAACAACGCTTTAATAAACCAAATAAAAATCAAACCGCACTTTAAAAAGTCAGAAAAAAGCTAAACATATTTACCATAATCACTTCATTGTTAATGCCCCAAATCCAATTTAAACACAAAGAACAAGCAATTGTGAAGGAACTTACTACATTCCGATACACATTTGACACAAAAATATAGGAGCAATGACAAAAATAGAAGAAAAAAAATGGTATGATTAAAGCTTTACGTAATACATAGACAACATACATCTGAGCGACGTTTCGGCTCAATAGGCATTCAGCAGGAATAAACAAAAAATACACACACACAGATATGTAAGTAAATAAACGTAGCCCTACATAACTATGAAGTTTCTAAAATAATTTCGAACTTGAGGTGAGAAATAAAAAAAAAATATATCTCTTCCCTTCTATTTTGCCAGTTGTAAACAAATATTCCAACTTTCCTCTTCTAATGATGTGCCTAAAAATTGTTGATTGTTTCTTTCTGATTTTTTTAAAGAGTTCCCTTTTTGTGTTAGCCTCTTTGAAAATTTCCTCATTGGTCTTTTTAGCTGTCCAGGGAGCGCTCAATATTCTTCTGAGAAATCCCTTCTCTCTGGCTTCTAATCGTCTTTTCATCTCTTTGTCTACCTGTCATGATTCGCTTCCTTAGGTCAGAATTGGTTCTATATAGCACACATGAATTCTCTATCTCACTTCTTTTAATATAGATATGTTACATCATATATTTTTCATTTTCTGAAATGCTATTTTGGCCTGAGCTATTCTGCCTCTTCATGCATCTTCCACCTGATGTTATTATTTTGCCCAAGTATTTGAAAAGTTGCACTTGTTTCAGATTTATCTGTTTATTTTTATGCTGCATGAGGGTGACGATTGTGTCTTTGATGTGACCATTACTTCTGTATTCTTCAATTACATATAGACTTCAATATTTTCGCGGTAAAATGAAAAAAAAAATCCGGCGACAGGTCACAACCTTGTCTGACTCCTTGTTTGATATATTGGAACTGTGTGGTTGCTAATTCTTATGGCTGCTGTTTATTGCCAGTACATATTTTTTAATGATTCGTAGATCCTTGCCATCAATGTTTAATTTATCCAGCATATTGATTATCTCCACATGCTTTACTTTGTCAAATGCTATTGTGCAGGCTATAAAGCGCATATATAGATCTTACTTTACCTCTATAGCTCTTTCTATCAATGTTCTTAAGATGTGTATTGTATTATTGGTGTCCTTTCCTTCCACAAATCCACATTGTTCCTCACTTATTTCTGGTTTTATTTTGTTCCTTACACGTCTCATGATTATTCTTAGTAATATTTTAGTCATATGGCTCATGAGACTAATAGTGCGATGGTCTTCACAATCAGTGGCTCCTGACTTCTTCGGTATTGCTACAAAGATATATTTTAGTAGATATTCTTGTATGTGTTCAGTGTCGTATATGTCATTGAGTAGTTTTGTTATGACGTGCATTCCCAGCTCTCCTATTGCATTTATCTCTTCGATTGTTTTATTGTCGGGAAATGGAGCTTTGCCTCTTTTCATGTGTTGAAATGCCTCCTTTACTTCACTCTGCAATACTGTTGGTTCTGTGTCTTTGTTTGAATTGTTTAGCGTTTGTCTTTCATCATCATTGAGTTGACTGATATACTCTATCCATCTGTCCATTGCCTTCTCCTGTCCCATTATTTTATTTCCTTCCTTTGATTTCATACAACCTGAAAATGTGGCTCTTGACGAGTAGGCACGGCCTAATCAGACATTACAACATTGACCCAGGCGGTGAGATTGCCTGGATCACACCTTCCTAACAGAGGCACGCTGCCGAAGTCGACAATTCCAATGTTAATCTAAGTTTTCAAAAATAGAAGACATATAAGAAAAGATAAATAGACTCAACAGGAAAGCCACAAACTATAACATGGAGATCAACATCAACAAAAGAGTATTCATTAATATTGTAAAGTATAAACAAATCATTAACATAACTATACACAGAAAACAAATAAAACAAGTAGAGGAATTTAATTACCTATGAGGTCTAGTGACAAATGGCAATTAACATACATCAGAAATAGATTGAAAATGCAACAAAGCTTGTCAAATCATTGGACAGCTATCACCACTATTGCCCAACAAGGAAATAAATCTAGAGGCAAAACGGACACTCCACAATACAATCTTCATCCCAAAGTTGTGTTACCAATGTCAGTCCTGGACCATTGATGCAAGAGCAATAGGAAAAATAACCTCTACAGAGTTGATGTTTGTTATACGAAAGACAGGAAACAGCCTGAGAACTAAGATTTGAAATGCAGAACCGAGGCAGAAGCTATGAATAACCTCACCATAGAATATATAGAGAAATAACATACACAATTGTTTAGCCATGTGACAAGGCATAAATATCAAAACACAACACAACCAGCCTTCCATAAACGTTGCAAGAACAGAAGACCCAAGGGCCAACCACGAAAATGATATACGGAAAATTACAAAACTAGGAAACAGAACAGAATAGCAAATTATATATCCCCTATATGATGAAAGGCAAGTGAGGAATGAACGAAGAATAAGATGTCCGATGTCACTGGGTGTGGTACAGAAGAGATGGGAAAAATACTTCTGCAAAATCGTGTACAAGGATACAAGGAACTACCACTACTAATCAATAGTTTTGATTGAAAGCTCTTGAACCACAGATTACATCAACCAAACTTACTTCTTAGTTCTTGAGTATCTGGTATTTGGTTGGTTTCGTCATCGACGTGCCTTCTTTTATCAACAATCGCATCAGACTCGCGGTATTCAGACCTTGTGTCCGATAATGCCACAGTGAAGAGGCAGCAAGCAACAACACACGCTGATAGGAGTGCTTTTCGGGACATTTCAAATCTCTGTCACAAACACACCGATATGAGAACCCTTGTGGTTAGGCACTGGTTCAAGTGCTGTGGGGTAGTTTAGCGAACATGTCTTTAGAAACTCTGACAAAAGTCTAGGCAATGTGAATGGTCTAGTGGTAGTGATTGTGAATGAAGAGTTTTTTGTGTAGCTGTGTTAAATTAACCTGTGTTAAATTAACCTGTGTTAAATTAACCTGTGTTAAATTAACCTGTGTTAAATTAACCTGTGTTAAATTAACCTTAATTCTTAGATTGATATTTTATTAAAGTAGTTGCAATTTGCGACACACCTCAAAGATTATGTACGTTTTAACTGAAAAACGATCAACAGTAGAACAAAAGCAACAGGGATAACAATTTATTCTTCTAGCCTTTAGCTCGGCCAGGCGTCACTGCAGTAGGGACTGTCCCATGTCTATTCTGTAGCTGTTCGAGCAATCATCGAAATATTCGTCTACTGACTGTTCATGTTCTTCATTGATTGAACGTTTTGCGGTCTTTCTTGACGAGGACGTTTTCTTCCTCTTTCGCGCTTCCTGCCGCCTCTTTCCACTATCCCTTTGACATATGGGGTATCCTCTGCTACTTTGTCCGCTTGTGAGAGATGCTCTCTATAATCTCTCACAACGCATTTATGTGCCTTCAATGTATCAGACTCAACAGGTCTGTCGATCATCCCATTGCCACTAATTCCTGCATGCATGAGGCAATGTATCAAAGTTAGGATGTTCATGTGAGACACCTCAAGTAGATGCATCCACTTACTACGAAACGTATTGTTGTCAATTCTGCGAAGCATACTTTGTGGGTCGGCCATTATTACCTTATGCTGACGAGTCATGTGATAGCTTACGTCACCGGCTCAATACTAGTGCTAAAGGTAGCAGACTTGTAAAGGTAAAGTACGAGATTTGAATCGGCCTCATGGCACGCGAGTTTTCACCCATATCTACTTGGCTGCATATCCACAAGTGTTCGAAGACTTGTAGATAGTGTCACTTCAAGCATCAAAACTCACGATGCGAGGCGGCATTCCTCTATTATCTCTATTTTTGCTTTGTCCCCTTTCAGAACGGGGTGCACTGTTCTTTTTAGCTGTCCATTGTATTCTCAAACATATTATCTAAAACCACATTTCTACAGTCTCCGGAACTCATTTTCACTCTTAGCGATTAAGACTGTATCTTGAGCATACCTTATATTATTTATATTGTAACTTACAATTGTTATACCAGGCATATCACTTATGGATCTTAATACAGCCTCACTATCCATATTAAATAAACCTAGTGACAGCACACAACCTTGCCTAACACTATGTTTTATTTGTTGAAACATTCCCAATTAGTTTCCATTTCTTATGACCACTGTTTGTTCCCACTACATGTTCTTTATTATTCTTAGATCTTTGCTGTCCACGTTTATGCCTTCTAAAATTGTGATTATTTCTTAGTGCTTTACTTTGTCAAATGCTTTTATATAATCTATGAAACATAGGTAAACATCTGTTTTCACATCTATGGCTCTTTCTACTAAAGATCTTATGATGTATATGACATTGTTCGTCACTTTACCTCTAACAAAACCACACTGTTCATCACTAATTTCTGGACTGATTTTGTTTCGCACTCTTGGCATGAATAATTCTTAGTAATATCTTAGTGATGTGACTCATAAGGCTTATTGTGCGATGATCACCGCATTCAATCGAACCAGATTTATTTGGCAAGGCTATGAATATTGATTTGAGCATGTCGCCTGGTATATGTCCGCTCATTCAATATTTTTGGTGATTATTTCTATTCCACAATCACCCATGACTTCAATATCTTTTTTAGTTATATTATTTGATCGTGAGCTTTTCCTGCTCTCATATTGCGCAAGGCATCTCCCAGTTAAAACAAAAAAAAAAGAATGAGAAAGGCAAAAAGTAATTTTAATGTCATGAAAAATATACTAACATCAAAACTAACATATACTAACACCAGAACTGAAACTAAGAATAGCAAAATGTTAAATCTTCTCAACATTCCTGTACAGTACAGAAACATGAACATTAGACAAGAAAACATAAAGGACAATTGAAGCCTTTGAAATATATATATAAGATATATGAAGAATTGGATGGAAACAAAAGAAAACAGACAATGAAGTTTCAAAACAACTATATATGAATAGAGAACTACTAAATACAATTCAAAGGAGATAAATGAAATTTTTGGTACGTGTTAAAATCAAAGCAGCCTACTACGAGTAATCTTGGATGGGAAAATACAAGGTACAATAGGCAGAGGCAAACCAAGACTAACATGAACGAGCAACATCAGAAGATGATAACCTGCACTATAAAAGCAAGAGACAGAGTGGAATGGCGTGCCATGGTAGCCAACCTTCAAAGGAGAGATGACACTAACTGTTGATGCTTAATTATATTAAAACCATTATGTCCGTGGGAGCCAGAATAGCTCAGTAGTTAGTGAACTGGACTACAAAGACCAAGGGCGTCTTCGAGGTCCATCCACACTCAAATGGGTGAATGATTGTTTTCTGGAAATGTAAACCGGCTCGGGCGTAATACCGACCACATTACCCCAAAAATCATGTTCCGATGATAAAAATCATAGTCACTAACACCATATTCCCTATACGCCCCGTGGCGTGATTTTTCTCTTAACTTTACTGTTTTACAATATGCCATATAAATATGTCACCATAACTACAAACAAAATGAATGGATTTGCTGTAATTGTACATACCGATCTTGTGATCAGTCTCGCATAGAAAGTCATCTGATTTTTAGAGATCGAGTGCGTCACTTTAAATATCTATTTTGGTTAGACTCCGCCTTAAAAATGTGTTCATCTGTCAATCTCAGCTCTGGAGTAGCCTGTTGACGGTGATTGGGACGAGTCGTGGTTATTTAACACGTCAATAGATCCCGCCTTTAAAGTGCTAACCTTTGTGGTTGGTATCTACCAATCTAATCAGCTATATTTGCTGATGTAGTAACATGATCTTATAGAGCAGTTAGTTATAAAATCACGGAGGGGAGATGGTGGATAACAAATGTCCCATGAACTAGTGGTAAAGACTGAAGTCCCATCAATGAATCTGTTCACATCGGCGTTATTTATTTTACAAGCAAAGTACGAGAACAGTAGATGTCGTTGAAAAGGTCAACCTGGATAAGCCAAAACATATTGGATTAAGTCGGCGGGACGGACAGTTTTGCAAGCGGGTTATCCCTGCGGTTCCACGTGTAACATTACAAGCACAATTACAATACATACTTTCTCTACTAGAAGAAAGGATGGACGCGTGTGATACAACACAATATTTGAAACTAAATATCTTTATATCCATCTTACTTCATCATCAAGATCCAGGCCTGCTGGCGTAGGTGATCATATCATTCCACAACTCTCGATCTCGACAGTTATTTATCATTTCTGTAGTTGACCTTCTGCCAAGCGATTCTCTTAAGCTGTCTGGTACCTTTTCCTTTTGCTTCCCTCTATTGTTCCAGTTCCTACAATATATTTCAGCTGTTCTCTTCTCATGTCCAAAAATGATAATTGTTTCTTCCCAATATTGGAAATTAGATCTATTTTTTCTTTGGCCTCTTTCAGAACGTTTTCATTACTCTTCTAAGCTGCCCATGGTATTCACAACATTCTTCTGTAAAACCACATTTCTACAGACTCCAGTGATTTACCCTACTTCACATGAGCTAAATAGTGTCACTCGCATGTCAGAAAAAAAAGTTAGTCGGAACGGAAACGAAATGTTTGAGACTTTCCTTATTCGCCTTTCAGATTCGAGGGGAGATATAATTTGCGGTCTTCTGCTCTTCTGTTCGCCTCTGCTGCTGTTATATTCCATTGTGTTTCTAATACTCCGCCCATCCATCTTTTTCGTGGTCGATCCCTGCGTCTGGTGTTCTAGAAACGTTTATTGCAGGCTTAATGTGTTGTGTTTTGATCTTTCTGCCTTGTCACATGGCCAAACAATTGTATATGTAATTTATTTATATATTCTATGACTGGGTTTTTTTTTACTATCTGTTTTTCACAGTTTTAACAGAGGAGACAATTTAATACAATTTTGTGAAGAAAACAGACTGATAATTTGCAACACCTTCTTTGAGCAAGAGAAAAGGTTATTATACACATGGAAAAGCCCTGGAGACAGGAAGAGAATCAAATAGATTACATAATGATAAAAGACAGATTCAGGAACAAGGTCAAGAAAGCCAAAACCTACCCAGGAGCAGATATTAATTCAGACCACAATCCTGTAATGATAAAAATGAAAATCAAATTAAAGAGAAACACAAACAAAACTAAGTCATCAACACCAATAGATATAACAGCGTTAAACCAGAAAGATGTAAAAGAAACTTATACTGTACAAGTAAAGAACACGTATCAGAAGCAGCTAGAAGAGGGGATTGAGCAGTACAGAAGAGAAAATTCTGAGGAAAAAGTCACAACAAAATGGCAATGCATAGAAAACAGCATACAAGAATCCTGCATCATCTTGCCTAAAAACGAAAGTAACAAAAAACAAAAATGGATAACTGACAAAATCTTAGAAAAAATGGAAGAAAGAAGACAAGCTAAAAACACTGCCAGATACAAGGATATAGACAATGAAATACGGAGAATGTGCAAAAAGGCAAAAGAAGACTGGCTCAACCAAAGTAGTCTAGAAGTCGAAACTATGGAAAGTAAACAAAACTTAAGAGAGATGCACACAGAAATAAAGAGAATGACTAATAAAGACAACAAAGTTGCAGGAAACGAATGTATTGCAAACAAAGAGGGATGAGTGCTAACTGACAACAAAGATATAATAGATAGATAGCAAGAATATATAACATAATTATTTCATGACGAAAGGGACAAAAAGCAAGACATAAAATGTACATACAACTATAAAATCCTGAAATCTGAAGTAGAAAAATTTTAAAAACAATGAAAAAGGGAAAGGCAGCAGGACCTGACAAAATACAGATAGAGATGATACAGGCTCTAGAAGATTTTGGCGTCGAAGTGATCACAGACATATGCAATGACACCATACAGGATACATACCAAACGATCTAAAAACATCAACTTTCATTGCATTGCCTAAAAAGAATGGTACACTTGAATGCCGTGATTTCAGAACAATAAGTCTAATCAGCCAGGTAACAAAAATTTTACTAAAAGTTATACATGGAAGGATTCCGAATGCAATCAATACTGAATTAGATGGGCAACAATTTGGAATCAGGAAAAACAGTGGCACAAAAGAAGCCATATTTAGCATGAGGACATTGATTGAAAAGTACACAGAAGTAAACAAATCAATATATGCCAGCTTTATAGACTACACCAAAGCTTTCGATAGAATACACCATAACCAACTTATAGACTGCATAAAGGATATAAATCTAGACGACACAGACATATGACTAATATGTAATTTGTACTGGGAGCAAACAGCAATAATAAAATATAACAAGGAGAACTCTACACCCATGGATATAAAAAGAGGAGTAAGACAAGGATGCATCCTATCACCAAGCTTGTTCAATCTATACACTGAGCTTCTTCCTCTTCTATCCTTCCTCTGCTGCCGTTGGCGTCGAGGGGAGAAACAATCTGCGATTCTTTGCTCTTCTGTTGGCCTCTTCTGATGTTATTCCTTTTAGTGACTCTAGTATTCCATTTATCCATCTCTTTCTCGGTCTTCCTCTTAATCTAGCGTTTTCGTAGCGTTTGTTTATGGCTCTTTGAGGCATTGTTAGTTCTTTTTGTCTTGTTATGTGGCCAAACCAATGTATCTATTGTTTCTTTATGTATTCGATGACTGGTTCAATTTCGAGTTTCTTCCTCAGGTCAGTGTTTCTTACTCTGTCCCTTAAGCTGTTTCCTGTCATTCTTCTGACATATTTCATTTCTGTGGTCGTTATCTTTCTTATTGTTCTAGAGTCCAGCGTCCAATTATGTCACTGATAGCACAGAGTTGGTATAAAAATTGATGTGTGTATTGCCCTTTTTGCTTCCGTAGTTATTGCTTTGTTTTTCAATAGTGTTGATACTTGGCCTATAACTTGGCATGCTTTTTTACACCTTATATCCATCTCTGTCTCTTGGTTATTGTCTTGTGTTAACGTGCTACCCAGATATTGAAAATGTATCCTTGCTTCAGAGATGTATTATCTATTATGATGTTTCGTTTTTTCTTTCTTTCTCGCTTTTACCATTACTTCATTTTTGCTTATGATGATTTTCATGTTGTATTGTTTACAAGTGCTGTTTAGCCTGTTGATATGTTCTTGTGTTCTTGTAGGTCCTCAGTTGTTTCATGTATCAGAACTTGGTCATCTGATAATAGTATTTCATTTAATCCTTCCTCTCTTCTGTTGTTTTCTGGTACGTATATTTCGTTCTCTTTTGTGTTATCGCTTGTTATCATCCGTGTTGGTATATTTCCTTTGATTGGGCATGGTAATTTGCATATATTGTCCATATATATGATGAAAAGTAAAGGGGAAAGCACGCGGCCTTGTCTTACTCCGGAGTTAATGGTGAAGTGTTTAGAGTAGCCTGCTGAAGATCTTACTGTAGTGCGACTACTTTCATAGAGGCTTGCATATCTCTACTAGGTGGTGACTCACTCCGTACTAGGGCAATACGGACCACAGTTGTTCCATTTCCACCCTATCGACTACCCTATACACTGAGCAACTCTTTAAAAACATCTCAGAGATGCCAGACCTAAACATTAATGGAAAGATAATCAATAACCAAAGATATGCTGATAATACTGTTCTACTAGCAGAATATCCTAACAACCTACAACAATTGCTTAATGTGATAAACATAACAAGCAAAAAATATGGACTAGAAATGAATATCAAAAATACTAAAACTATGATCATAAACAAAGAAAATTCTCAAGACCTACAATTAAATATCACAGTTGAGGGAATACATCTGGAGACAGTCCAGAGCTACAACTACCTGGGACATACTATAACCAATGATGGAAAATGTAAAATTGAAATAAACAAAAGAATAGGTATGGCAAAACGAATTTTAATGCCACGAGAAATATACTAACAACAAAACAAATATCAGCGGGGCTGAAACTAAGAATAGCAAAATGTTATATCTTCTCAATATTCCTGTATGGTGCAGAAACATGGACATTAGACAAGAAAACAGAACAGAAAATTGAAGCCTTTGAAATGTGGATTTATAGAAGAATAGGTAGAATTGGATGGAAAGAAAAGGAAACAAACGATGACGTTTTAAAACAACTGAAAATAAAAAGAGAGCTACTAAATACAATTAAGGCAAGACAAATGCCTTTTTTTTTGGGGGGGGGCATGTTAAAATACACAACAGCCTACTAAAAGTAATATTGGAAGGGAAAATACAAGGTAAAAGAGGCAGAGGCAGGCCAAGACTAACATGGACGAGTAACATCAAATGATGGACAAGTCAGTCTATGGCAGCCTGCACCATCAAAGCAAGAAACAGAGTAGAATGGCGATCCATGGTAGCCAACCTTCGTTGCGGAGAAGGCATTCAATGATGATGATTGTCTCAGTTTCATTACTGATCGTATCTCTCATGCTTTTTTCTGTCATTTGACTAATACACTTCGTATCAGTGAAGGTTATTTTTCTTCTTGTACTTGCATCTAGGATCCCAGGACTGGCATTAGTATCGCAACGTTTGGATGAAGATTGTATTGTTTTGCCTCTAGAGTTATTTTCTTGTCAATAGGACACTAGTGAAGATAGCTTTACAATGGTTTGACAGCCTTTATTGCTTCTTAAGTCTGTTTCTGCTGTTTGTGATTTTTCGTTTGTCACTAGACGTACCAGGTAGTTAAATTCCTATACTTGTTTTTGTTTTCGGATGTCTACAGTTATGTTGACGCTATGTTTCTCGTTTGCGATATTCATGACTTTAGATGAAAAAAAAAACAACTTATCCCTTAACTTAAATGAGGTCCACTTTATTGATTATTGTCTTTCACTTTGTAATAATATGTGCTGCTGTCGACTTTTGTTTTTTTTTATTTCTTTATGACCATCTATCATCTCAGCTGTGTAATTGTCTTCTAAAATGATTTATTCATTTATTTGGGTTGTATATGTTTTTATTGATGTCGTTAAACAAGATGATTTCTGACAAGTGACCAGATGCTGCCACCTCCATTTAAGATCTAGAACGTTTGCGAACACAATAGGTATCTTGAAAAAAACAAGGAAATATGTTTAAAAGGATAATATTGCTGATATATGACATATGAATATCAAAAAGTGTAAAATTATGATAAAAAACAATGATAATATTTAAAAACTTCAAGTGGATTTCAAAGTTGATGGAAGAGACCTGGAGACAGTCCTGAGCTGCAACTACATTAGACATACTATAACCAAAGATTCACAATTTATAACAGAAAAAGAAAAATATATGGAATGACAAACAGAAATTTGCCATGACAAATATAAGAACATCAAAAGAAATAGCGCCACACATAAAACTAACCATAGCAAAATGTTAGAGCTTCTCAACATTCCTATGTGGGACAGACACAGTGACATTAGACAAGAAAACAGAACCGAAAATGTAAGCCTTTAAAATGTGGATTTATAGAAGAATATTAAGAATTGCATGCAAAAAAAAAAAGATAAACGATGAAGTCTGAAAACACCTAACAATAATAAGATAATTATTAAACATAATTCAAAGAAAACAAATGACATCTTTGGGCCATGTTAAAAGACACACCAGCGTACTAAATGTAATCTTAAAGAGGAAAATACAAGGTTAAAGAGGCAGAGGCAGACCAAGGCTAACACGGACGAGTAACATCATAAAATGGACAAGCCAGTCTATGACAACCTGCACCATCAAAGCAAGAGACAGAGCGGAATGGTTCTCCAACCTAGCTAACCTTCTATGCGTAGACGGTAAACTGTGATGATGATATCTGTAGCCGTACTTTCAGAAATCTATTTCCTCCTAAACACCGCTTCAGACTGACACGATAGTTCCAAGCTATAATCTTTCTATCCCTGAGTGTAGAAAGTTAAATGTCAATGAAAAAAAAAAAAGAAAACTTTTATCGGGATGATTATTTGTCCGTGTATGGTAATAATTTCAGATCGCCGAGATGGGTGAAAGTTTGTGGTAAATTGTTCTGTTTTTTTTTTTGTGAAAGGAGAAGAGGAAAAGGTAGACACAGAGTAAGATTGAGAGTCAACAAAAAAAAAAACACGCTACAACAACATCAGTTGACAAATTAGTTTAGCAAAATAGACTATCTTTACGGCATTTTCCTTCTCGGGTCTGCCGGAGAGAAATGTAGGAAAGAAAGATCACTTCACAAGTGCAGTCGCCGCGAGGTGTCTGGGTCTGAAATTGTATTTTACCTCCGATAGAAAAATGCTTTGACCTCACCGGGATTTGAACGCTCGTTTTCCTGGTATGGAGCCCAAAAAGTTAACGTTTCGGTCACACTCTCTCATCAGTTAACCCGCTATAACAGCGAGAACCAGAACTTCTATCTATCTAATCTATCTATCTATCTATCTATCTATCTATCTATCTATCTATCTATCTATCTATCTATCTATCTATCTATCTATCTATCTATCTATCTATCTATCTATCTATCTATCTATCTATCTATCTATCTATTCTATCTATCTATCTATCTATCTATCTATCTATCTATCTATCTATCTATCTATCTATCTATCTATCTATCTATCTATCTATCTATCTATCTATCTATCTATCTATCTATCTATCTATCTATCTATCTATCTATCTATCTATCTATCTATCTATCTATCTATCTATCTGTCTATCTGTCTGTCTGTCTGTCTGTCTGTCTGTCTGTCTGTCTGTCTGTCTGTCTGTCTGTCTGTCTGTCTGTCTGTCTGTCTGTCTGTCTGTCTGTCTGTCACAATTTCTTCCAAATTTGACTTCTAAGCCTTTTGCAGGGATTACTGTCACACCAAGTGATGTTGTTAACTAATTCCTTCTGTTATAAGCTGTCTTCTTTGTGACCTGCTTGAAGATTGAGAGGGTAATTACAATCCACATTAAACATGTTTACATGAATTGTCCATTGCAATACTGCGCTGTATAAACAACTTTACAACACAATTGATTGTGGTAATTGATGTGATTATTCCGTCGGATAAAATAAACGAAGCTGAATACATCAAATGGAAGCATTTTGGATTAATTTGTATGGTCGTTATGACTGTCAATAAAATGCATCATCTTATTCTTTTTTTTTTAAATTTTCCCTTTCAGCGTCAATGGGAGATGCAAGCTGCTGTCTTTTGTATCTTTGCTGTTTTCTCCTGCTTTTGTATTTCCTAGTATGTCTGTCGGGTCGAGTAATTTTACCTGCTACTGTATGCAGTAAACAGTACAACCTTGGGCTTCCCTGCTGTCATGCAGGTAATCTCAGGAGAGTAACAGGCTAAGGGAGGGTATACCGAAGTAAAACAACCCCACTGTCTTGTCGGTGAGCCTTTTAAGTCAAAGGCTAGAGGAGCCAAACGTAAACAAACCGACGGTTGTTTTAGGTGACAACAGAAAACCACCGTCGTAACTTCTTTGTACAATCATGAATCGCCACAACAATAGACATCATGACAACAACGTTAGGGGATTCCAATGGAAAACCCTCGTTCGGTAGGGGAAATCATGTGCTACAGGTGGTACCCGATCGCCATCAAGTTACTGTAAGCAAAATACAGATAAAACAGACTCTAACGATATGTACTTGGAATGTGAGAAGACTCACGCAGAAGAGTAAATTAGAAACCATCATACAAAAAATGAAAAGAATGGGTTTGCAATTTAATGTCAATGAATAAAAAAAAAAAAAACTTGGATCAGTATTTGTTCTACAAGATTACATTTAGTAGGCTGATCCGTCCCGAGGCACTCACCCCTTCCAACCGCCCCCCTACTGAGAGAACTATACTCACCCTCACTTATCATCCTCACAACTTAGCTGCTGTGAGGGTACTCAACCGCTACCGTTCCATTCTCCTCTCTGATCCCACTACCCGTCTACTTTTTAGTGATCCCCCGATGATCGCTTTTAAACGCGACTGGAATCTGAGAGATATTTTGGTTAGGAGCCATCTCCCTCGCTCCCACCCTCAACACTTCGGTAGGGCCCCTTGTGGTCGTAACTGTATCACCTGTGCATATGTGCTCCCTGCTGACTCGGTCTTGTTCCCTAATGGACGGTTCGAGATCAAGCATAGCTTCACTTGTGTGTCCCGCAACATCATTTATGCCATCATATGCCGACGATGTCACATGATCTATATTGGTGAGTCTGGGAGAAGATTAGCGGTAAGATTTTGTGAACATCTACGTGATGTCCAACAAAATACTGGTACCCCAGTGTCTTCCCACTTCAACTCCCCTGATCACAAGGGCAAAGACGGCATCCGTGTCACTGGTATTGTCCTTTGTCACTCTGGCGACCGCAGCCGCTATACTTTGGAAAATCGCCTCATAGTCCAGTATGGTTCGCTGACCCCGAGAGGTATAAATGTATCACACTCATACGCATAGTTTCCTTTTGGTTGCTCCTTCCCTTTTGCATAGCCTTCTCTACTACACATATTTGGGTTCTTTGGTCTACTTACTGTGCCATGCTATTTATAGTTCTTCTCCTCTAGTCCCTTATGAGACACTTCGGTTTTCTCCTCTAGACTATGTTTTTCTGTGCTCCTTACCCCTCATTTGTTTTTATTGTACCCCACTCTCAGACATCTCACTCTTACCGCGTTTTGAACATCTGTTAGTCTACTATTCGATTATTTCTCCTTTGTATTTGCACACTGAACCCTGTGTGAACTCCTCTGGTTCTGTGTGCATTTGCGCACATTTTTGCACGTTTCTCTACGTTCACGACAGCCGCACTTGGTTGATATTTCCTTTTGGTTTTGACAGGATAGTTAATTTAGTTTTCTGTAACACATTTCGATTGTTTTTGTTTTGGTTGTTTCGTTATTAGTTTTGTGTATGTGTTTTTTTGTTTGTTCCTGATGAAGGCCTATTGGGCCGAAACGTTGTTTAGTCTGTGTCGTCCACTTATCACGTAAAGCTTCTTACATACCATTTTTTTTTATTTAACCCTATAATAGCCAGGGGCTGGGTGAGAAATGTGTTCAGAAGAGTTGCAGAAACAACAAAAACTACAGCATAGACCGGAGGCAATGGGAAAGAGAAACATAGAGAACCTCGTTGAGGTCAGATGGGAGTTAAACAGTGTATGCACGACTTGGGGAATCGTGCGATGAAATGGCGCAGACTAGGTGGGAAATTGACCGAATAATGTCAATGTTGTAGAGAAAAATAATAACGGTGTTCGTATACATAATAAACAAACAACAATGCACCAAACAGATGTGAACATATGTTATATTTGTGTTTAACAGTCAACAAACAAAGGAATACATTGTAAATGGTTTAGAACATCTCGACAACAAGTGACGGTGGGGCTACCATGGCTACATCGCTGATGTTTGCTTTTAAAAGTAAGCTTCTAGCGAAGTCCTAACGTATTGAATATACCAGCCTATTACTTTTTCTCTAACTTCACTTCGGCAACAATGTGCTCAGAACTCCCTTGCCATGTAGGCAGGTGTTCTCCGATTGAGAGGTACTTTGATTTTGTTGTTATATACTTGAGAGTTCTTGATAGATTTGTTCATAACGTGTTTACCCAGACAGTAGCCATTTTGGATCTGCTCTTTTCGATTTCAAACTGCCAAGAGTTCTCTGACGTGCGCGGAGTGTACATGAGACCTATTTTTTACTGAGAGGACTAGACACCGAACCTCTCTACACAAAGACCAGGGGAGGGTGAAATGAAGGAAGCGTCCACACATTCGATTTTTGTTTTGAATTCCCTCCGTCTGTGGTGCGAATCGAACAATGGCCCCTTTTATCCAGCTGCCGACGTCTTATCTGTGGACCACACCACCTTTCCCTCCCCACAACGTGGCTGATAAACATGTACATATTTAAATGCCTGTATTGTTCATGTTTCCATAGCAACAATATTATGTGAAAAGTAGACTGTCAACAGCAACACATTAACCTATAGATAATTACAAAGAGAGAGAATTGACAAATTACAGGATTCATTTACAGCCTTAAGTTGTACCAGATATATTGTGTTATTCGTCACACTACTCAATGAACTACGACACATTCTACGGCTGACGTAGTCGGTATCACGCCAGGCCGCCTACTTTCTCTGACGTATCCGGTACAATCAGGAAACACATGTGTCATTGGAACTTGAATTTAAAATATAGGCTTGTTGGATGTGAGAAGACATTGATAATATGAAATAACAAAGTCAAGGTAATTGTTCCAAGGCAGATTAAGCACAATAATAAGAGAGGAACAACTTGTAAAATAAAAAAGTAACAAAGGAAAAAAACAGTAACAACGAACGTAACATTAAGTCATCTTTATCATTGTATTTTATTTGTTTTTAAATCAAGAAACTACGGGATATGATCAATGAAGATTAAATATAGATCTGTTGTAGCTTTAGTTAGGTCTGTCTTTGACTCAGCTATTGCCAGGTTTCTCCCTTAGTTCTTGCATGTGTCGCTGTCACATCAAAGAATGTTGACGAAATCTTAAGTCACTATCTACCCGTTTAGATCCGGTTCCAGTAACGTCTGTTTAAGGAATTAATGAACGATTAAACTCGTAAATAATTATGATTAACTGCCTGTATAACGCAACACTGTTTTCCTCCACCTCACATTTGTTATTAGGCGTATCTGTTGCATGTAAATGAAATCTGAACATAATAGTTATGGACGTACCCTTTTTGTTAATTTCCTACTTCCAAATGCTCTTCAATCAAGGACAGCCCGTGTTCGATCCACGCTAGAAGAAGTGTGGAAAAGTAGAAATGGGTACCTGGATAGTACTCTGGGGAGGTGGGGAATGCCGCCTTGCATCGTGAGTTTCGATGCTTGAACCGACACTAACCAGATGTCTCATTATTTAAGTCTCGTACTTTACCTTTACCTTTCCAGTCAAAGGCAAGCATTGCAGTAGAGAACCATCAATCGCATTATAAAGAAGCGGTCTCCCCTCTCCGGCTATGAAAGTCCCCCATTCAGACGGCAGGTATATGATAATGACGTAAATATAGTTTCATCAACATAAACACCAGGTCAGTGAAATGTTTTCGATGTTAGACGGGAGACAACTTGTGAGACTAATTTAGCAACAACAAGAATTAACGGTGATCAGGAAGACATCAGTAGTAGGGCGTGTACAGTAACATCTAAGCACATGGCTTGAACTCGTTGCGTCTCCTAATCTGAAACTGACAACTTAACCAAGTCTGTATATCTGACAAGAAATGTGATCGAAATAACAGTCAGAATGACACACTGGAATGAGAAGGACAAACAGAATGTGGGAGCTATTTGGAAACGTTAAAGCAAGAGAATGCCACCCAGCGAGATAAATAGAATGTATCAAAATATATCTCCTTCCGGTGCTGAAAGCAAAATGAAGAATTTAAAAAAGATTAAGCACAGACATTTGAGCAAAATGTTTAGAAATGTTATTGATTTAGGTACACATGTTTTCTTATCAATCAAAAAGTTAAAAGTTAAAATATGTTGACATATTCACAAGTTTATATCGAGATATTCCACACAATCAAATAGCTAGCTTCTACCTGGCCGAATACAGCACAGGGGGAAGGAATCATAATTCTCCGTGTCTGACAATTCACCATTAGATCAAGTTTTTTCATCATTCAAGAGTCAGGTTTTATGATTCAGTGTCAGATGATGTTTTATGATTCAGTGTCAGATGATGTTTTATGATTCAGTGTCAGATGATGTTTTATGATTCAGTGTCAGATGATGTTTTATGATGGATGGTGATCAAACCTCACCCCGTTCAACCGCCTTTTGCAAGTTTAAAAGAAACGACATCTCAGAAATATCAAGTAGATTTAAAGATGATGCTACACTATTTTATATATCCATCTATTTAGGCTGGTCTATAGCGTAGTCGCCTTCTATACTCCACGTTCTTGTGCGATCTACCTAGAGATCATAATCATTTATTTCAACACTTTATCAGTGTGTCTTTTGGGCGGCTTTTCTTAAAAGTAATAATGAAGAATCGTTGTGTGGTGTTTGTGACTTACCATCAATGAATGTGCAACATTAACCCCAAGATCTACTTTTTACTTTAGCAGAGATATGTTTCAACTTGACAAGATGGTGGTGATCAAACACTGTTGACGTTGTATCATCCACATTTACAACAACTCCAGAACATATTTTACTTACCGCGTCTGCTGTGATCTGAATTTAACGATTTTTAAAATTTAACGTCGACTGTGATTCACGCATATTTCATCATTTGAAAGATCTCGTTAACCTCCCGTTTTGGAAATGTCTTTATTCGGGCTATAGTTTCTGTTTACAAATATTAACTGCTACGACTGTACGCTATATATGATAATATGCGTTTCAGACAGAAATCTACTATTGCAATTACGTAGACATATGCTATTTTATCAATATCGAATCTATGTTTGTTAATTTTGTTCATGAATTATTTGGTTGGTTGGTTGCGTTCGCCCGATGACTAAAGTATTCTAGAGTATTCGTAGACTGTAGACTTCCTCTTCGTCATCCGCCCTTAAATGGACGTTAAGGGGACGTGTTTCCGTTGTGTTGCAGTTTGCAGTGTAACACTGTGATATTTGCGCCTTTAGGCCCAACACATCCGACTTCAGCACGACGTTTTTGAGTACCGGGTTGTCTTCCCTCTTCGATCCCTGCTTGTTTGGCCAGACTAGACAGGTTAGTCTGTTACTGGAGGCACCGCGGAGAAGTGGAGCAGGGTCTAGATGGTTTTGGTTCACCGATCTTGGCACAAGCCATCAGCTATGAGTCGCTGACAACTTCCAGCCTGGTGCTGGGAGGCGCACCTTCACCTCCATGAATTATTTAAATATAGTTTATATTGTTTAGCCTTGCGAATTCCTTGTCATTATTTCCATGTACGTTACAACAAAATGTCAATCGCAAATTTACCGATTTTGTAATTATTTTTAAATTTACATAATTTGTTTCACAGCGAACAAGTGAAAAACTGTGTTAGTTTACAACAGATTGGAACTAAGTGTTCTGTATCAGCCAAAACCATCTAACTGGGTTAACGCAGAAGAAGTAAATTTATAACAATAAATTGTTTGTGTTCTTTTCTAACAACGTGTACATAGGATATGAATATGCCACACATAAAATATAAAGATCAAGGATAGCTTTTAAATATCGGATCCAAATGTAGGGAGTCGCAGTACTGGCAGGTTGTCTCTCACACTTCTAGACGAAGACGAAGTCAACATCATCACTACCAAGGTAATCGTTTCTTGATGACATTAGTGGGATAGTCCTGGCAATAAGCTCCCGTCGTTTCACAAAAGATGAGAACTGAATACCTGACAGACATTTAAGATATGAACATAATACACGACAGACATTTAAGATATGAACAGAATACATGACATACATTTAAGATATGAACAGAATACATGACAGACATTTAAGATATGAACAGAATTCCTGACAGATATTTGATATATGAACCGAATACATGACAAATATTTAAGATATGAACTGAATACCTGACAGACATTTAAGATATGAAGTGAATACCTGCCAGACATTTAAGATACGAAGTGAATACCTGACATATATTTAAGATATGAATTGAATACATGACAGACATTTAAGATATGAAGTGAATACCTGATCGACATTTAAGATATGAAGTGAATACCTGATAAACATGTAATATATGAACTGAATACCTGACAGGCGTTTAAGATATGAAGTGAATACCTGACAGGCATTTAAGATATGAAGTGAATACCTGACAGATATTTAAGATATGAACTGAATACATGACATACATTTAAGATATGAATGAAGTGAATACCTGACAGACATTTAAGATATGAAGTGAATACCTGACATACATTTAAGATATGAAGTGAATACCTGACAGACATTTAAGATATGAAGTGAATACCTGACATACATTTAATATATGAACTGAATACATGACATACATTTAAGATATGAAGTGAATACCTGACAGACATTTAAGATATGAAGTGAATACCTGACATACATTTAAGATATGAACTGAATACATGACATACATTTAAGATATGAAGTGAATACCTGACAGACATTTAAGATATGAAGTGAATACCTGACAAACATTTAATATATGAAATGAATACCTGACAGACATTTAAGATATGAACTGAATATCTGACAGACATTTAAGATATGAACTGAATGCATGACAGACATTTAAGATATGAACTGAATACCTGACAGACATTTAAGATATGAACTGAATACCTGACAGACATTTAAGATATTATTTTGAATCTTCACAAAACCCATGTCGTGTTTGAGACTCTGAAAGATTTTATGCATTTCCTTGTTCATGTTAGAGTTATATAACTTACTGCTTGTGCATAATTTGTAATCTGAAACGGACGAAATTGAGAATTGTGTTCAAAGACCATGTTCTCCGCCATATATACATATCCATATCTATCATAACGCTTTGTTTCTAACATACTGTGAAATGTAACCTCTGATTAATTCAAAAGTTCTCATTCCAGCTCGGTGTTCAAAGTGAAAATAACAAAGTAAGGTATGTGTATGTGTGTGGGAATGGGGGAGGGGGGTCAGTAGGGCTCTCCATCGCTGATTATTTTTAAACTCAGGACGCCCCTATATTGTAGATGACGTCACTTAAACTATTGTTGCGTTTGTAAAATGGCTGTTAATTGTTTGAATCTAACTCGCTACAACTTCAAAGAACTCATTCTACATGCCTTCATTTCTTCAGCCATGAGATTCAACGTGGACCCTAATTGTACTTTCGGGGTTTCCTAAATACTGATGGGTTCTAAAATCGGAAAGGACAATGGGACAAGAGGATATCAAATCTGTAGAAAGGATGAGAAAGAAGACTAGAATGAAAAGAGAGAAATTACTGTATACAATGTTGAGAATGAAGATTTACAAATAATAAAAGTGTATATATATAACAGCATACATGGTGACTGGCAAATTCTAACATCGGTAAAGGGCACGTTACTGTTGCTATTTAGTTCATTCAGAGCTGAATCAGGAAAATAGTACAGACATTAAACACACCCCATGCCTCGACTACTCGTTAATATTATCTGTTGGGGAACAGACAAATAATTGTAGTGCTGCGGCAAAGATGAAAGCAGGAGCAAGTAGCGTGGTGTAACGTACACTCTTACAAGGAATGGAGACAACTTTACAAAAAAGGGACCACATAAAAATACGGATGTTTCGATCCTCATGCGGCCTTCTTTAGAAAACGAGTTGAGTTGACAGAATGCCACGAGTTGATACAGGGATGGGAGGGCCTTTCAATCGTTGATGTGCCAGGTCGTAATGGCTTTCGTAACATTCCCTGCTCTTATTGGTGAAGGTGGAGTTCATCTAACCCAAGCTATGCTGGGAACCTACTAGTCCAGCCCAGAGGTACTGCAATACTGGGTCTTCTATATCAGCAATAACCATCACTACAGGGAACACGGTGATCTTAGCTTCTGTTAGCCAGTCTGTTGTGACGCAGACTGTTACCAGCGGAGACCACGAGGAGGTAGAACTGTTAGGTCTTGGTCAGCTGACGGTGCGCCGACCCTGCTATTGCGACACAAAGAAACAAAGAAATGCAACAAACAATCAAAGAAATACAACAAACAAACAACTAAATACAACAAACAGCGAAATACAATTAAACAAACAACTGATTACAAAAAAATTCGACTACATCTAGGATGGGCGTGACAGGTAAGTCTTGGAAACATAAAAAGTGGAATAAGATATAAAATGATCAAAACGTAAGAGAGATGTGTTACGTATCGAAAGATTAAAAATAGATCATATGTGAAAATATGTTACAACCTTGGGCACCATGAAGCTCCCGCTTAGCTCCCCCACCCCACCCTATCAGGGTTATTATATATCAAGCCATTGGAGAAGGTGGTGGTCTTGGAGCAGCCGACAAGTAGTATCGGTTATGGGCCACATTCCGTGATGGCAGGCCCATGCTCACATTTGTAGAGACAATGGCTGCGATTTCCGACTAGTAAAGGCAGGAAGGAACGAAATAGCAAAATGACTTCTAAATGTACTAAGTAAAATGGTGTTCAAATATATATATATATGAATGTCTACAGCAAACGAAGAAACAATCATCACCAGCATGCAGCATAAAAATAAACATGACAAATTTGAAACAAGTGCAACGCATCAAATACTTGGGCACAAAAATAACATCGGATGGAAGATGCCCCATGGAAATAAAAATTAGAATAGCTCAGGCCAAAATAGCATTTCAGAAAATGAAAAATATATTATGCAACAAATCTATGTGAATAGAAATGAGAAAGAGAGTTCATCATTGCTATATAGAACCAATTCTGACCTATGGAAGCGAATCCTGGACAGTACACAAACAAATGAAAACACGATTAGAGGTCACAGAGATGGGATTTCTGCCAAGAATGTTGAAAGTTCCCTGGACAGCTAAAAAGACCAATGAGGAAATTCTCAAAGAGGCCAACACAAAAAAGGCAGCTCCTAAAAAAAAACATCAGAAAGAAACAATCAATATTTTTCGGGCACATCATGAGAAGAGAAAGGTTGGAGTAATTGGTTACAACTGGCATAATGGAAGGAAGAAAGATCACTGACAACAAAGAGAGAAAAAACTGTATGGCTTGGTGTCATGGCATGTAAAACAATCAACAACAGAACTGATACACTATCACTGTAGATAGAAGATTGTGGAAGGGCATGATCGCCTACGCCAGCCGGTATGGCACATGATGCTGATGACAGCTAACGACGTTGATATGTTTAGTGAGAATAAAGTAACACATTTAAGTGATGATAACATAAACAGCCCGAAGAGTGCTGATGATGATAAATTAATCACTGAGAGACTAACAACGTGACTGCCATTATAGTTACAGTAAACAAGCATACTGAACAACACTTCAACAGCAAAAAAGTTAAGTAATGAAAAGCAGAATGAAAGTCAATCGAACAATATTAGAAGCGGTCAACTACTTTAAATACGTATGAACCGTTTCTATTTATGATGATAATTATACAGATGAAGTTATGTGTTGAATATCTGATGTAAAGAAATAAAAAGCAATACATAGCACATCTTTCACAATGTTTATAACAAAATGAGTTCTTCGGAGCTTTGTGGGGCTAGTACGGCTATATGTATGTGGATCGTGAATCATCATTTACCAGACTTGAATATCGCTAAACGTCACATGATCTGGTTGTACTCAACATATTGGTTGGCGTAGGCGATCATGTCCTTCCACAATCTTCTATTTACCATGCGTCGTATCAGTTCTGTTTCCCATGCCATGACACCAAGCTATTCTGTATTTTCTCTTATTATCGTCCGTGATCTCTCTTTCCCTCTATTTTGCCAGTTCTAACCACGTATTCCAACATTCGTCTTTCTTCTCATAATGTGTCCGAAAAATTAATGTTAATTGTTTCTTTCTGATGTTTTTTAGAGCTCTCCTTTTGTGTTGCCCTATTTGAGAATTTCCATAGTAGTCTTTTTTTATAATATATAAGGGGAATTTTAACATTGTTCTGAGAAATCTAAACTCTGTGGCCAATAATTGTCGTTTCATTTGTCTCTTTACGGTCCATGATTCGCTTACATAGGTCAGAATTGGCTCATTTCTCATATTCTTGAAATTCCCATGTTACTGAGCTTTCTAATGTTCATTCATTGCCCAGCTTCATTAAATGTCCATATTACTGAGCTTCTTGATGTGTACTTATTGTTGAGTCCCTTGAAGTGCCCTCATGATTCATCTCCTTGATTTGCCCTCATTACAAAGCAACTTGTAGTTATAGTGTCTCTCAACTGACAATAGCATCCACTAATGGGTTTTAGTACAATAGTTTTGATCATTCTATACAATTGCGTGGATCATAGTCCTTTTATTTTTACAATTATGTTCTATTTTAGTTTTTAACGTGCATCTTTTTTTAAAACTTTAATTACGCAAAGGTGATTATCGAGGCCTTGACTACAGTCAGGAGAGATACGCATAATATCATTGTCACCTGTCACGGATTTTACAAGAGGCGACTACCAAGGAGGCTGGGTCCGAGGTCTTCGCCAGTGTTACAGAGTTCGTGCACCTCAGCTGAAGAAGCCACCTTCAGTGTCTTCGCTAGTGTAGCTGGGTACTTCATACTGGGAGAAGTGTTGATGAATGAATTATGTACATTGTGAAACTGTCCGTCCTGCAATGAAGATAATGTGCTCAACAAAACTAAACTGAATTACAGTTTCACGTGTATGTTTAAGCTTCCTTGTGGAACGTATTTGTTGAAAGTTGAATGTATCTATTGTTCTCTATATTTTATGGGTGAGTTTGATAATCCATAAAATATTGGCTTATATCACTGATATAAGCCTGTATCAATAAGCGTTGCAGATCGTGATGGCAAATTTGCTCCATTAAAATGGTTATAACAAATAGAAAGATAGTATTTGTAAACCTTCCAGTGCAGTTAGACGGCACATAGTCCGACATTAAGTGTCTCTATTTTGACGAGCTGTTCGATTATAGAGAGTGAGTCAATGTTTGCCAACATTGCCTCTTTTATTAAAGGAAACATAGAAAAAAAAATAAAAAATGGTATGTTAGAAGCTTTACGTGATTAGTAAACGACACCGATTCGAACGACGTTTCGGCTCAATAGGCCTTCAGCAGGAACAAACAAACAACATACACACACAGATATGTGAATAAATAAAACTAATCCTACATAGCTAACTAGTAATGAAACATCAAAAACAAAATAATCGAAATATGTTGACTTCACTGTGTATCGTGGACTGTGGTCAGGCTAGGAAAAGGAATTTCTCACGGGTGTAGCTGTAAGCCGTAGATGTTCACAAAATCTTTCCGCTAATCTTCTACCAGACTCGCCAATATAGGTCATGTGGCATCGTTGGCATATAATGGCATAAATGACCTATATTGGCGAGTCTGGTAGAAGATTAGCTGAAAGATTTTGTGAACATCTACGTGATGTCCAACAGAATACTGGTACCCCAGTGTCTTCCCATTTCAACTCCCCAGATCACAAGGGCAAAGACGACATCCGTGTCACTGGTATTGTCCTCTGTCACTCTGGCGACCGCAGCCGATATACTTTGGAAAATCGCCTCATAGTCTAGTATGGTTCGCTGACCCCACGAGGCATGAATGTATCACACTCATACACATAGTTTCCTTTCGGCTGCTCCTTCCCTCTTGCATAGCCCTCTCTACCATCCATGTTGTGGCTCTTTAGTCTATCTACTATGCCACGCTATTCTTAGTTCTTCTCCACTAGTCCCCGTTGAGGCACTTCGGTGTTCTCCTATATACCTTTTTTCTGCCCTACTTACCCCTCATATGTTTTTATTGCACCACACCCTCATACATCCCACTCTTTCCGCCTTTTGAGTACCTGTCATTCCACTGTTCTATTCTTTCTCCTTCGAGTTTGCACACTGACCCCGGTGTGAACCCTTCCACACATACGATTGTCCCCGTATGGATGTGCATGTGCATGTATGTGTTCATAGGCACGGGTATTGGTATATATATATATATGTATACGCATATACATGCATGTATATGTGCTCTTGCTTGTATGCATACACATGTATGTGTGTGTATATGTATGTGTATGTTGATATGTATTAGTATGTGCACGTCTTCTAGCACGTGTACATATGTATACACGCATCTGTGTGTGTGTATACATGTATTTATGGGCCCTTAGATACTTTCAGATATTGCCTGTGCCTTTGTAGTCGACGTACCTAGATAGCGTTCCCCCCACTCGTGCATTTTTAGAACCCTTCACCTCTGACCACAGGGTATAAATTACAGCTACACCCGTGAGAAATTCCTTTTCCTAGCCTGACCCCAGTCCACGATACACAGTGAAGTCAACATATTTCGATTATTTTGTTTTTGATGTTTCATTACTAGTTAGCTATGTAGGATTAGTTTTATTTATTCACATATCTGTGTGTATGTTGTTTGTTTGTTCCTGCTGAAGGCATATTGAGCCGAAAAGTCGTTCGAATCGGTGTCGTCTACTAATCACGTAAAGCTTCTAACATACCATTTTTTTATTTTTTTTTCTATTTTTCCTCGCCTTCAGCTTTACTGCAGCTTCGCATTTTTATGCATTCACTTGCATTTCTTTGCCTTAACCTCTTTTATTAAAGCTCTTTTCAGTGTTTCTAGAAGTCGTCCTCTTTTCTTCCGACCCGGTGTTTCCCATTTGAGAGCTGCTTAGTAATTCGCTAGTGGTTTCTTCTAAATTAAATGTCTGATATATGTCCATCTTCTTTTTATAAAGATCAATGGACACTACATGTGAATGAAATACTTTCATGTATTTTATTATTTAATCGTCGACATGTAGTGGAAGGGGTGTCCGGTTAGCGCAATCGATAGGCGGTTGGCTGAACTGGACTACTACGGACAAGGGGTAGGGTTCGATCCCAACCGACGGCTCCGGGTTCACCCAGCCTTAAATGGGTACCGGATTTTTTCTGGGAAAGTAAAGCAGCACGGGCGTAATACCGACCACATTATCCCAAAAATCATGTCCTGAAGGTCTGTAAAATATAGGGTCACTAACACCATATTTCCCTATACGCCACTTGGCGTGACGGGGGGTACTTTACTTTTGTTTATGTAGTGGAAGGTTCTGACGCAGAGTTTAATCGTAATGCTAATTTGGGATGGCGTGGTCTCTGGATTAAATGAACATCTAAAATTGTGTACTATATTTTTGGTGGAGTACGGTAATGAGATAATGGGTGAGATCTACACTAACATCCATAATATATGATGCTTTACAATGAAACATAGAGATGCTTAAACAAAGTATCATTTGTTGTAAATTGTGAAGAGAACATGCCCATTACTGATTGATGTCAATAAATCATGAATCATCATCATCATCGCGTGCCTTCTCCGCAACGAAGGTTGGCTACCATGGATCGCCATCTTACTCTGTTTCTTGCGTTGATGGTGCAGGCTGACATAGATTGACTTGTCCATCTTTTGATGTTACTCGTCCATGTTAGTCTTGGTCTGCCTCTGCCTCTTTTAACTTGTATTTTTCCTTCCAATATTACTTTTAGTAGGCTGTTGTGTCTTTTAACATTCCCCAAAAATTTCATTTTTCTTGTCTTAAATGTATCTAGTAGTTCTAGAAATCATGAATAGTTAACCAAATATCCAACCAACCTACCAGTTAATATCGCTTGATATAAAATAGCGAAATAAACTAGAGACTGAGTCTCCAACTGACATAAATGCTATGCCTCCATATTTATATACTCGTCAGTTCTAAATTAAACAACTTACTTCTAATAGTGGAGTCATCAAGTGGGTATTCTATAATGAAAAAAAAAATGGAAGTTATGATTGCGAAAACATTTTTAATTATTTATAGTTTTGTAATTAATATTAACAATTACAGCACAGATAACTCTATCTTTTGTGATTATTATTAATTACTACAGCACGGATAACTATATATGCTGTTATTAATATTAACTGTTACAGCACGGATAATTATATATGTTGTTATTAATATTAATATTAACAATTACAGCACGGATAAGCTCTGTAGTTTGTGATTATTATTAACAACTACAGCACGGATAAGCTCTATATTTTGTTTTATTATTATTAACTATTACAGCACGGTTAAGCTCTATATTTTGTGATTATTATTAACTATTACAGCGCGGATAGGATTTATATTTTGTGATTATTATTAAATATTACAGCGCGGATAAGCTCTATATTTTTTTTAATTATTATTAACTATTACAGCACGGATAAGCTCTATATTTTTTTTTTATTATTATTAACTATTACAGCGCAGATAAGCTCTATATTTTGTGATTATTATTAACTTTTTCAGACGGATCTTCCTCTTCTACCTTATAGCTCCCAGTGGAGCATAGGTCTTCAACAAACACTTTCCAAGTCGTTCTGTTTTTTGCAATTCGTTTAAGATAATTCATTCCATGTCTTCCCCATCATCTTCATCTCTGCTTCGATCTGTCTTCTCCAAGAATTCCTTGGTCTTCCTCTTTGTCTTTTCCCCTGGGGATTCCAAAAAAGGGCCTGTTGTGTAATACTCTCAGTTGGCTTCCGTAGTTCGTGTCCTATCCATCGCCATCGTCTTCGCTGTATCTCTTTATCCACTGGTATTTGACTGGTACATTTCCATAATTCCACGTTAGTGACTTTGTCCTGCCATTTCAATCCCTTTATTCAGCGCAAGCATCCATTAATGAAAGTCTGTACCTTCGTGATTGTCAATTTTGTTATTCTCCATGTTTCACAGCCATATAATAGGACCGACTTAACATTTGAGTTGAAAATTGTAATTTTTGTATTTAGCCTAATTTCTTTGGATTTCCATATGTTTCCCAGTGCAACGAAAGCTCTTCTTGCTTTTAATATCCTTATTTTGGTATCATTTTCTGTTCCTCCCTCTTTATCTATATTACTGCCCAGATATATATAAGATTGTGCGTCTTATATTTGGTTATTGCCAACTGCATTAATTCTCATAATGTTGGTCTTATCTCTATTAATCTTTAGTCCTAGTTGTTATGATCTCTCATCTAATATACTCATTTGCATCTGTTGATGGCTGTGTGATAGGAGAGCTATGTCATCAGCAAAATCATCAAGTTGTTTGGTCAGTGACCACTGGATCCCATTTCTGTTTTGAGTTATTTTCATAATCCAATCTATGACCAGTAGAAAGAGAAATGGAGACAGAAGGCATCCTTACCTTACTCCTGTTCTTATTTCAAATGTTTCTGTCAGCTGTCCTTCATGCACCACAATACATTTTGTTCCTTCATACTTTTTTTTAAATCAGGTTAATAAACTTTATGGGGATTCCGTAATGACTCAGCAACTTCCAAAGCATTCTTCTGTCTAAACTATCAAATGCCTTTTCGTAATCTATGAATCCAAAATAAAGTGGGGATTTTAGTTCTAAACTGTGTTCAGATATTATACATAGATTAGTTATTTGATCAGCACATGATCTGTTCTTCCTAAAACCTGCTTATTCATCTCTCAAGTGTTTCTCTATAGCCTCTTTTAATCTCTCCATAATGATTCTGCCTAATATTTTTCCTGGCACTGATAGTAGCATAATTCCCCTATAATGTGTGCACTCCTGTAAACTTCCTTTCTTTGGTAGTTTGATCATATAACCTTCTCTCCAGTCTTTAGGTATTTCTTCCCTCTCCCAAATTTTATCCAATAGATCATATAACATCTTGGTAGAGGTGTTAATATCTGCTTTGATGGCTTCCGAAGGAATTTCATCTGGTCCTGTGGCTTTACCATCTTTTAATAGTTTGATGGCTTCCATTATTTCTTCTGTGTTTGGTTTTCTGCAGTTAACGTGTATCTCTTCTTCTGCTGGTAGTATATCTGGAGGATTATTTGAGCCGGGTCTGTTCAAAAGTTCTTCAAAGTGCTCTTTCCATCTCTCCATTTGTTCCCTTATATTACTAAGCAGATTTCCTTTCTTATCTTTGATAAAGGCGTTGATCTGTTTGTATTTTCCACCTAATTTATTTGTGCTGTTGTACAGTTCTTTCATATTCCCTTTATTTGCTGCTTCTTCTGCCTCTTTAGCTAGTTCATCTATATATTTCCTCTTATCCCTTTTAATGCATCTTCTCACTTCTTTGTTCACCTGTGTGTAAGCTTCCTGTGTCTTGGCTTTATTACTCCTTGTTTTGCTTTTATTTATGTCTGCTTTCTTGTTCTTTCTTTCTTTAATTTTATCCAGGGTCTCTGCTGTCATCCATGCCTTATTCTGGCGTTCTCTTTTCCCCAGTGTTTCTTCGCATGTCTCTTTCCATATATTTTTTACCTGTTTCCAATGATCTTCTATATTTATTGTATTTTCTAGTTGTTGGAGGACTTGGTATTTGTTTGATATTGTGACTGCGAATTTATCTTTAATTCCTTGTTCTTTAAGAAACCCTACATTGAAATACTTTCTACCCTTATTCGTTGTAGTATACCTGTTTAATTTAATTTTAAGTTTGGCTAACAGAAGATGATGATCAGAAGCTATATCTGCCCCTCTATATACTTTTACATCCTGTAAGGATGACTTAAACTTATTATTAATACATATGTGATCAATTTGATTTTCCGTTCTATGATCTGGTGACACCCATGTAGCTTTGTGTATTCTTTTATGTTGGAATATTGTTCCTCCTAGGCTCAGCACGGATAAGCTCTATATTTTGTGATTATTATTAACTATTACAGCACGGATAAACTCTATAGTTTGTGATTATTATTAACTATTACAACGCGGATAAGCTCTATATTTTGTGATTATTATTAACTATTACAGCGCGGATAAGCTCTATATTTGTGATTATTATTAAATATTACAGCACGGATAAGTTCTATATTTTGTGATTATTATTAACTATTACAGCGCGTATAAGCTCTATATTTTGTGATTATTATTAGCTAGTACAGCACGGGCAAGCTCTATATTTTGTTTTATTATTATTAACTATTACAGCACGGATAAGCTCTATATTTTTTAATTATTATTAACTATTACAGCACGGATAAGCTCTATATTTTTTTTATTTTTATAAAATAGTACAGCACGGATAAGCTCTATATTTTGTGATTATTATTAACTATTATTGCGCGTATACGCACTATATTTTGTGATTATTATTAACTATAACAGCACGGACAAGCTCTATATTTTGTGATTATTATTAACTATTACAGCACGGATAAGCTCTATATTTTGTGATTATTATTAACTATAACAGCACGGACAAGCTCTATATTTTGTGATTATTTTTAACTAGTACAGCGGGGATAAGTTCTCTATTTTGTGAATATTATTAACTAGTACAGCACGGACAAGCTCTATATTTTGTGATTATTATTAACTAGTACAGCGCGGATAAGTTCTCTATTGTGTGATTATTATTAACTAGTACAGCACGGATAAGCTCTGTATTTTGGCGCAGAATAGTCACCCTCCAACCATTGCCACATTCAGTAACAAGATGGCCATTCTACAACCACTGTCACAGTGAGTAACAAGATGGTCACTCTCCAAACAGTGTCACATTCAGTAACAAGATAGTCACTCTTCAACCACTGTCACATTCAGTAACAAGATGTTCACTCTCCAACCACTGTCACTTTCAGTAACAAAATGGTCACCCTCCAACCACTGTCACATTCATTAACAAGTTGGTCACCCTCCAACCACTGTCATATTCAGTAACAAGATGTTCACTCTCCAACCAGTGTCACATTCAGTAACAAAATGGTCACCCTCCAACCACTGTCACATTCATTAACAAGTTGGTCACCCTCCAACCACTGTCATATTCATTAACAAGATGGTAACTCTCAAACCACTGTCACATTCAGTAACATGATAGTCACTCTCCAACCACTGTCACATTCAGTAACAAATGGTCACTACTCTCCAACCACTGTCACATTCAGTAACATGATGGTCACTCTCCAACCACTGACACATTCCATAACAAGATGGTCACTCTCCAACCACTGTCACATTCAGTGACAAGATGGTCACTGTCCAACCAGTGTCACATTCAGTAACAAGATGGTCACTCTCCAACCACTGTCACATTCAGTAACAAGATGGTCACTCTCTAACTAGTGTCACATTCAGTAACAAATGATCACTTTCCAACCACTGTCACATTCAGTAACAAGATGGTCACTATCCAACCAGTGTCACATTCAGTAACATATGGTCACTCTCCAACCACTGTCACATTCATTAACATGATGGTCACTCTCTAACCAGTGTCACATTCAGTAACATATGGTCACTCTCCAACCACTGACACATTCAGTAACATGATTGTCACTCTCCAACCAGTGTCACATTCAGTAACAAGATGGTCACTATCCAATAAGTGTCACATTCAGTAACATATGGTCACTCTCCAACCACTGACACATTCAGTAACATGATTGTCACTCTCCAACCAGTGTCACATTCAGTAACAAGATGGTCACTCTCCAACCACTTACACATTCAGTAACAAGATGGTCACTCACACAGATTTTTGAGCCTCCCCGCTTTCTTCCCTCGTTAATTCTGTGTTGACACATTTTGCTTATAATTAAACACGAAAATAAAAGCTTGTAACCACAGAGATCAGATGTCTAAGAAAAGCGTTTGGATTGACCAGAAAAGACAGAATCGTAAATTGTATAGTGAAAAGGAAAGACATTTAGCCAATCCTAAGCTACACACAGAAATAACAAATTCACTGGTTTGCCCATCTAGAATAAAAGCAGTTCAATTTCTTACCAAACAAATCATACATTAATAAAGAACAAGTAAGAAGAGCAGTCCACAAATAAGATGGACAAACAGATTCGCAGAAACGCAACAACAATATTATTTCTCAAAGATGTAGGCCGTCAAAAAGGCGAGAATCAGAACTAGTTATCTCCCTCGACATCGGAACGCGTAAAAGGGGAAGATAGAGAGAGAGAGATATATAGAGAGAGATAGAGAGAGATAGAGAGAGATATAGAGAGAGATAGAGAGAGAGAGAGATATAGAGAGAGATATAGAGAGAGAGAGATATATAGAGAGAGATAGAGATATATATAGAGAGAGAGAGATATATAGAGAGAGAGATATAGAGAGAGAGAGAGAGATATAGAGAGAGAGATATATATAGAGAGAGATAGAGAGAGATATATAGAGAGAGAGATATATATATATATAGAGAGAGAGAGATATAGAGAGAGATAGAGAGAGATATAGAGAGAGAGAGAGATATAGAGAGAGATAGAGAGAGATATATATAGAGAGAGAGAGAGATAGAGAGAGAGAGAGAGAGATATATAGAGAGAGAGATATATATAGAGAGAGAGAGATATAGAGAGAGAGAGATATAGAGAGAGATAGAGAGAGATATATATATAGAGAGAGAGAGATATATATAGAGAGAGAGAGATATAGAGAGAGAGATATATAGAGAGAGATAGAGAGAGATATAGAGAGAGAGAGAGAGATATAGAGAGAGATAGAGAGAGATATATATATAGAGAGAGAGATATATAGAGAGAGAGATATATAGAGAGAGATAGAGAGAGATATATAGAGAGAGAGAGATATAGAGAGAGAGAGAGAGAGATATAGAGAGAGATAGAGAGAGATATAGAGAGAGAGAGAGATATAGAGAGAGATAGAGAGAGAGAGAGATTGTGTTTTACCATTTGTTCCAACTGCCTTTACCATTTGTTGCAGATACCTTTACCATTTGTTGTAGCTACCTTTACCATTAGTTATAGCTACCTTAATCATTTGTTGCAGATACCTTTACTATATGTTGCACATACCTTTACCATTTGTTGCAGATAGCTTTAACATTTGTTGCAGATACCTTTACATTTAATTCCAGATACCTTTACATTTAATTCCAGCTACATTTACCATTTGTTCCAGCTACATTTACCATTTTTTCCAGCTACCTTTACCATTTTTTGCAGCTACCTTTACATTTTGTTCCAACTTCCTTTACCATTTGATGCATATACCTTTGCTATTTGTTGCAGCTATATGTGCCATTTGTTGTAGATACCTTTATCATTTGTTACATATACAGTTACCATTTGTTGCAACTAACTTTACCATTTGTTGCAGATACCTCTACCATTTGTTACTGATGCCTTTCCCATTTGTTGCTGATACGTTTACCATTTGTTGCAGACAACTTTACCATTTGTTGCATATACCTTTGCTATTTGTTGCAGCTATATGTGCCATTTGTTGTAGATACCTTTATCATTTGTTACATGTACAGTTACCATTTGTTGCAACTAACTTTACCATTTGTTGCAGATACCTCTACCATTTGTTACTGATGCCTTTCCCATTTGTTGCTGATACGTTTACCATTTATTGCAGACAACTTTACCATTTGTTGCATATACCTTTACCAATTTTTTACAGCTACCTTTACATTTTGTTCCAACTAACTTTACCATTTCTTGCAGATACCTTTACATTTTGTTCCAACTACCGTTACCATTTGTTGCAGATACCTTTACCATTTACAGGATAGCTACTACAGGATTACTAGGATACACATTTGATCTCAAAGGGCTCAGATAATCTGCCGTTAAAATGTGTGCGCCAGTCATATTGTGAAATGATTGAATTTGTTTAAATAATGGAAAGGGGCAGCCAAAAGTATCACCGACTTGAATAGACGAGCTCTGCTCTAGTGCCTTTGTCAGATCAAACAATAAATGCAATAAAGAAAACTGTTACCTGACATCCGCCTTATTCCTTCAGTTGATGAAGTGCTAACATCATATAGCTGGTTGATCTACCGAGTCTGCATATTTACTTTGGCGCTTACAGACACTTCTTACGAATGCCTTTCTAGTTTAGCTGATGCGGGAAGTAGCCTCTATATTGACAGTAAGTTTTAGCAACGCCAAGCAATAGCATTCATGTTGTGGTCAAACACAACTTAACCATATTTTTGTTCTCAAATCGACTTTATTTATATGACATGTTACTTACATTTTGTACAATTTGATTCAGCTAAATAGGGATGTGCGACATTCATTTAAAATTATTTTTAAATCAATATATATGTCTATATCTATCACCAATCCTATCACTAGTTTATGTTGACTAGAAAAGTCACTATAAAATCGTTATTTAATTAATTGTCTTAACATGTTATGCAATACTGTGTCCATTACTTTAATGTCCCTTTAGTCTACAGTCACTTTAGTTGTTATAGACTTTGTACACAATTAGGATATCCATTCATCATGTCATATGTTTTTAGTCATCATTCTTCTTTCTTCACTACCTCTTGTACCCGTTGTACATACTAGTTCTTTTTCTCTTACTTGATTCATTCTTCCCTATACCAGCTGTACATACTAGTTCTTTTTCTCTTACTTGATTCATTCTTCCCTATACCAGCTGTACATACTAGTTCTTTTTCTCTTACTTGATTCATTCTTCCCTATACCAGCTGTACATACTAGTTCTTTTTCTCTTACTTGATTCATTCTTCCCTATACCAGCTGTACATATTAGTTCTTTTTCTCTTACTTGATTCATTCTTCCCTATACCAGCTGTACATACTAGTTCTTTTCTCTTACTTTATTCATTCTTCCCTATACCAGATGTACATACTAGTTCTTTTTCTCTTACTTGATTCATTCTTCCCTACACCAGCTGTACATATTAGTTCTTTTTCTCTTACTTTATTCATTCTTCCCTATACCAGATGTACATACTAGTTCTTTTCTCTTACTTGATTCATTCTTCCCTACACCAGCTGTACATATTAGTTCCTTCTCTTACTTTATTCATCCCTATACCAGCTGTACATATTAGTTCTTTTTCTCTTACTTGATTCATTCTTCCCTATACCAGCTGTACATACTAGTTCTTTTTCTCTTACTTTATTCATTCTTCCCTATACCCGCTCGCGTATCGATGACGAAACAAAGTTGAAGCTCTCGCCCTTTTGGCGGTTTCACTCATTGTCAATTGATGTTGTAACGTTTCTTTGATGTTGTCTATCCATTTTAATATGGGTCTGCTTTTTGCGCTCCTCCCTTCTCTTCGTTTAATATATGCTAGTTATGGTAAGGAATAACTCGACATTCTTCCTAGATGGACAAACCAGTTTATTTTGTTGTTTCTGTATGTAGCTTAGGATTGACTGACTCAATGCTCTACTATTTCTCTTATAATACCATTTCTGATTCTGTCTATTCCGGTTACCCCAATCGCTTTTAACTTTTCTCAGACATCGTATCTCTGTGGTGACACGAGTTATTTTGTGCTTAGGCGTCAGTGACCATGTTTGGCATTGGTAGAACAATATTGGAATCAATATACCCACAATAAGATGTTTTCAGTCATTAGTTTGTATACATGACATCCAAATGACATTAGTCGAAGCACAAGCTAATAATAAAAAGGTAACTCACGTACATGAACTGATTGCAATTATGCAGTAACATTAAGTTGAGAAATTTACTTACTCGGACTCCATTATTCGTTTCTCGTATGAGCTTAAAAACGTTAACGTTTTTAAAAACGTTTTTTGTTAAAATATGAATTATAAAATTCATCCCTATGATTGCATGTACATTAATTTCTCTATTCCAGTGTCTAGGTAGTTTCACCGTTATATTTCTTGCTGTTGTTGACAATCTCTATGAATGTTTAATATGTTAACTATTGTTTATTTATTGTATCATGTTTATTACAAAGGATGTTATAAGGTGTCTCACTCGATACCGAACGTGTCCATTCGTAACACTAAGGGATTTATTGCAACAAAATTTGAGCAGGGGTATTCACTCTGTCAGGTATGAGAAACAAGAAGAAATGTGTCTGTGGTTTACAAGTGTGGAGCTTAACTGTTGTCTCATTACTGTCTGACTTGCCTCTCTACTGATCTATGTCATTGAGCTGAAGGAGACTACACAATATGATTGTTGTTCGTGAGAATGCCCAGCACCTGTGGGTTCTCACATAATAGCTGCAACATAAATTCGGATACTTAGTAAGTAGCGAGGGTTTAAAGATAAACCCATCTTGTTTGGTTCAATAAGCGAGTGAGAATAACTATAATTTTAACTCAGATTTCCACGTTTTATTTACGTAAAACGATCTTTAATATCAACTTTCGTTATTAAGTTTCATGATTTTTTTTTTAAATCGCTATCATTTATAAAAAGTAGAAATGTATATTTAATTTCATGCATTGCCCCCATTCATGACGCATGCAAGTGGGTTTTGATTAAGTGGATGTTAACAGGGGCTACGAAAATGTTATTGTACAGAAATAAAATCGCATAAATCGGATGTGGTACAACTTTAAGACCTGCAGGACATAGCATACCAGACGATGAGTGCAGGAAACGAGGATCAGCTTCATAAAGAGCTCAGTAGTAGTCCAAACGGCAGGCTGAAATGAGGCAAATCATGGGTTGACCGAGCAGAAGATGTCATCCACGAGATCTGTGGACTTACCAATGTCAGCACTGACCTGTATTTGATCGAGAGCAGAATCCAGTCGTAGTCTAAGCGAAGGTCAACGTCCTCATATGGGACAACACCGACCAGGAAGATGCAGTCATCTATACAGACGGAACTGTAATACGACACCAAAGGAGGACATTTACAGAATGATCTGAAAGCAGAACATTCAAAGAAGACAGTGTTGCACACGTCACAATTAGCATGGCGATGGAAGGGTTTGCTCTGACTTAGGGCATTCGTCAGGTTAGAATCAAAAGACTGCACCATGCATGTGCACTAAGCGATTCGACTCGCATAATAAGAAAAGTGAAGGTGGACTATGTATACAGGCATTGGGTCGAGTCATTACAAACAGTCAAACGTACACAAACTAATCTTTCTCAACGTTCTTGGACACGCGGGAGTACTGGTGTCGGGATCCGTTTTAATGGAAGAGCGGAGAGACTGGCTAGCCTATCCGACGTTGGAGACATTCAATGAACGAATCATGGCGACTTCATTAATACTTTCCGAGATACAGGAAAGACACAGGACTTCGACAACCTTGAGTCTACGTCTCTTCTTTGGTTGAAAGAGATGCGAGTAAAGATGGACATAGCCAGAAACGAGAAACTTAATGGGCATATACGAAGACAACACGGAGCTAGGATCGTCAGTCGCTGGACACCAAAAGATGGGCACAGCCAGAAACGAGAAACTTAGCGGGCATATGAGAAGACAACACGGAGCTGGGATCGTCAGTCGCTGGACACCAAAAGATGGGCACAGCCAGAAACGAGAAACTTAGCGGGCATATGAGAAGACAACACGGAGCTGGGATCGTCAGTCGCTGGACACCAAAAGATGGGCACAGCCAGAAACGAGAAACTTAGCGGGCATATGAGAAGACAACACGGAGCTGGGATCGTCAGTCGCTGGACACCAAAAGATGGGCACAGCCAGAAACGAGAAACTTAGCGGGCATATGAGAAGACAACACGGAGCTGGGATCGTCAGTCGCTGGACACCAAAAGATGGGCACAACCAGAAACGAGAAACTTAGTGGGCATATGAGAAGACAACACGGAGCTGGGATCGTCAGTCGCTGGACGCCAAAAGATGGGCACAGCCAGAAACGAGAAACTTAATTGGCATATAAGAAGACAACACGGAGCTGGACGCCAGAGTACATATGGAGATGGGAGTGCAATGATGGAAAACTACAAATAATTCGATAACTCTGTTGTGACTAGAGAACAGAGTATTAATACAAATATATTCTGAGAAATGTAGGAGAATGATACATGTCATCATAATGTTGGGTTGAAACATGGCTATGCATGTTAGTATTGATGACACTTAATGATGATCTATGTGCAGTTCTTCATTGTTCTCATTACTTTTTTCTACACTCTAGTGCATCATTTGTTGTATTCCTTGGTAATTGTTTGTATACCGCCTTGTCCTACAATTCTTACATCTAGTCTTCACTATTGTGTGATTTAATAAAGACATTTTTAATTTTATTCCTCTCTATAATGATATATTTTTTTTAACTTTTAGTACGTCCCTCAAATAAATTACTTATATTTTGATAAATAACAACATATCTAATCTACAGGCCACACTTGATGTTAAAGAGCGGTACCTTTCACCGAGAAGGCACAATGTTCTTGTCAACACCTTATTGCGAGCCTACTAAATCGTGCTTATCGCGATATGTCATCTCATTGATGCAAACCTTCTCAGTCGCTTCAAGCTTTAAACAAAACTGTAACACTAAGAACATTCAATCAAATACATGAGACGAAACGATGTTTTTAAAGTGTCAAAATGGTTGAGATGAAACAACGGTATTGACGCTTCAAAACCTGAATGAAGGAGGGCATTGGAGTGTAGGCTTCATCTGTAGAAAGTTACTGGTGGAGGAGACATCATTTGTGAGATCCCATGTTTGAGAATTTGCTGAGGAGGCGATCTGAGCACTACTAAACATGTTTGATGACCGATGAGGATAATCCGTGGACTAAATAAAATATGTATCGATTACAGATCTAATCTCTCATTTCCTTCGGCTATTTAATTATATATTCTGAAAGAGACCAAAGCAAAAAGAGAGCTAATTTACAATATTAGGAAGAAACAATCATCATTTTTTGGCCATGTAATGAGAAGTGAACAGTTATTTATCATTTATATTGTTGACCTTCTGCCAAACATCGTTTGCAGATGAAGGAACTAAAATTCTTCTTCCTTCCTGTTACATGCAAGTGCTCACATTCGTAGAGTCAAGAACACATTATTTAATCTGCCAGTTTAAAAGCCGAAATTTATGTCGGAACTCAACTTTACATGTCCCCGCCAATTGTTTGTTTATGACCAGCTACATTCAAGCAACCAATGAAACCAGTATTGCATCACTTTACAAATGTAAAAACGTCAACATAGTCAGTTGCTAGTAGACTCTAGGAGTTACCATAGGTAGCATGATCAAAGCAATCTTCTGAGCTTAGTTTCTCACTTACTGAACACATTATTGTAGAAACAATCACATTATTACTGTAACCCGTGGGGTCGTTGGGGCACCACAAACAGATTGCGTCAAATTTCTTCATTTCTCTCTATCATCAGCTATACTTTGGAACTCTGCAATCCCGAGGCCTGTCAATTCTTGATAATGTTTTCTTATCTCATTCTCTACATGTCTCTCCTTCATGACTCTTTACTAGTCTCCAAGATGCCAAGAATTGACATTTAGGATGTGCGGATTTCTCTCTCTCTCTCTCTCTCTCTCTCTCTCTCTCTCTATCTATCTATCTATCTTCAGCATTATTAAAAATCGCCACCATTGTCAGCATCATCATGCGCCGTACCGGTTGGCATAGACGTTCTTGTCCTGCCACAGTATTCTATCGACAATACAACGAATTAATTCTGTTAATGACAGTTTACTATGCCAAGACACGAATTTATCAAAGTATCGTCTCTCTTTGTGATGCGAACTCTCTTTCTTCCTTTATTTTGCCAGTTGTAACCAAGTAATCCTTGTTTCTGTTATTTAAAAAAAGTTCATTCATAATGTCACTTACAGTATGAACATAGCTGGTAATCTGGAAGAAAAAAAACCTTCTTTAATTCAACAAAACAGGTTCCTGGAAGTATTATTACTCAACCTATCAATTATATCATTCAATCGTTCAATTATCTATCACTCACACATTCAAATATATCACTCAATCTATCAATTATCTATCATATAATCTATCAATTATCTATGTCTCAATCTAACAATTATCTATCTCTCAATCTATCACTTATCTATATCTCAATCTATCATTTATATATCATATAATATATCAATTATCTATCTCTCAATCTATCAATTATCTATCTCTCAAACTATCAATTATCTATCTCTCAATCTATCAATTATATATCTCTCAATCTATCAATTATATATCTCTCAATCTATTAATTATCTATCTCTCAATCTATCAGTTATCTATCTCTCAATCTATCAAGTATCTATCAATCAATGTATCAATAATCTATCAATCAATCTATCAAGTATATATCTCTCAATCTATCAATTATATATCTCTCAATCTATCAATTATCTATCTCTCAATATATCAATTATCTATCTCTCAATCTATCAATTATCTATCTCTCAATCTATCAATTATCTATCTCTCAATCTATCAATTATCTATCTCTCAATATATCAATTATCTATCACTCAATCTGTCAATTATCTATCAATCAATGTATCAATTTTCTATCACTCAGTCTATAAATTATCTATCACTCAATATATCAATTATATATCATTCCGTCTATCAATTATCTATTACTCAATCTATCAATTATCTATCACTCAATCTATCAATTATCTATCACACAGTCTATCAATTATCTATCACTCAATATATCAATTATATATCATTCTGTCTATCAATTATCTATTACTCAATCTATCAATTATCTATTACTTAATCTATCAATTATGTATCACTCAATGTATAACTCAATCTATCAAGTATTGATCACTAAATGTATCAATTATCGATCACTTAATCTATCAATTGTCGATGACTAAATATATCAGTTATTGATCACTCAATATATCAATTATCGATCACTCAATCTATCACTCAAGTTATCACTCAAACAATCAATTATCTATCACTCAATGAAATTAGCTGAAAGCACATGTGTTGTCGGTTTTGTCCTTAAATATAAATTTTGATATTCAGGATGTTTAGACATTGTCAGTGACCAGCGTATTAAAGTAACAATTTTGTTGTACACATAGTGATCTTCTATACCTTATGAGGTTACTCAGAACATATCTGAATTGAGCTGACTCGGAAAACAAATTTCCTGAGCAAAAGGACCTTGATTTTTCAGTAGAAACAAGATAATTAACAATAAGACTGAAAGGGTAAGAACCTGTGTCTTGAACTACACACGGATTATCCCAAACGTAAAGAGAGCTCTACAGAGTTCAGTGGTCTTACTTCAATAAGGGTACTCTAGACTAAACGTCCTGATACTGCATTTTACGTTTTGTTAGGGTCATGTCGGCTGTAATGCCGACATATCCATGGGTGCCTCTCTCCTCAAATTATTGACAATCTGCCAGGAAAATCCTGGCCAAGGTGCACCAATTGCCTACCGTGATCTGGGATTCACAGAACGTTCCATTAACATAATGCAGCTGTTTTGAAATCCAGAGCAAGAGAGATCGTTTTTCGCAAGAATGAGGCCGTTGATGCAGCATCTTACATATATATATATATATATATATATATATATATATATATATATATATATACAACTACAAACTTGATGTTGTGCAGCAACATAACCATTTGGGCTTAATCTTGACAGATAACTATCTTTGGGCACAGCCCAAATCCGTATTGGTAAAGATGCTACCACCTTTGCTCGTCTTTCTAGAGCGTTTGGCAAAACATCAAATTGTGATTTAAAATAAAGGCCGCAGTTTACAACGCTTGCATTGTAAGTATCATTTTGTAAGGCTGCGAATCATGGACAACATATTAAAAAGAAGAAAGAAGCCTAAGTATATTCCATGTACGATCTCAGCGCAATATTCTTGGTATCAGGAGACAAATAATAATAAATAAATATTATTATAGAGGGAAACTACGATAATCGGGCGATAATCAGCGAATCAATTCAGAGTAAGAGGCATGTTTACAGCACTCGGAAAAATGACAAATAATCAACAACACACACAAAAAATGGACCAACGCAGGATCGAACCCGTACTCAGTGACACTAAAATTTAGATATCATGGACATGTCTTTTCGCGAAGGTGTTCTCATGACTATAGAATAAGGCTGCGATCACAACTCGGAAATATTTTGTTTCTGTTAAGACAAGTATTTCCCGGATAGGGTAGGGCTGAATACTTGCGTTGCGGACAAACATTTAGGACGAAACGGCACGAATAGTAGTTTCCAGTGGTTTAGACTGGAGACAAATAATCATAAATGAATATTATTATAAAGGGAAACTTCTGAGGCGATAATCAGCAAATCAATTCAGAAAAAAATATGGACGAACAGGAAAAAATATGTCCGAGCTGTGATCACAGCCTTATGCTATAGTCATGAGACACCTTCGCGAAAAGACATTGTCCACGATAGTTAATTTTTTAGGTAGCTGGCAGTGTTCCCGAGCGTTTGGCTTTTCGTGGCAAGGCGCTATGCTACTGAGTACGGGTTCGATCATGCTTTGGTCCATATTTTTTTCTGTGGTTAATTATTTGTCATTTTTTCAGAGTACTGTAAACATACCTCTTCCTCTGCATTGATTCGCTATTCTTGGTATCACATGGAAGGACAAGGTCACAAACGCGGAGGTCCTCACTCGCACACGCTTCCTGAACATGTAAACGCTGTTCACACAATGTAGGTTAAGACTAGATGATGGTCGCGTCCAAGAAAGATGGCCGCGTAAAAAAAGATATACTTTATGAGCAACTAGCAGGTGACAAAAGAACTAGGAGCTCCCAAAACGTCAATTTTATGATGTATACGTGACATGAAGACTGAATATAAATCCTGCAGCCTGGGATGCATTGTCTGGGATGGTATAGCTGTAGACCGGAATATTTGACATCACACTTTAGCAAATTCATTTATTGAACAAACTGCTTCATTTAACAAACTCCGTGAATTAACAAACTCCATAGTTTAATAAACTAATTGTTTAACGCACGTATCCATTTAACAAACACCTTCATTTAACACACCCCATTATTCAACAGTCTCCTTCATTTAATAAACTCCTACATTTAATAAACTCCTTCATTTAATAAACTCCTTCATTTAATAATCTCCTTCATTTAATAAACTCCTACATTTAATAAACTCCTTCATTTAATAATCTCCTTCATTTAATAATCTTCTTCATTGAATAATCTCTTTCATTTAATAAACTCCTTCATTTAAAAAACTCCTTCATTTAATAATCTCATTCATTTAATAATCTCCTTCATTTAATAATCTCCTTCATTTAATAAACTCCTTCATTTAATAATCTCCTTCATTTAATAATCTCCTTCATTTAAAAATCTCCTTCATTTAATAATCTCCTTCATTTAATAATCTCCTTCATTTAATAAACTCCTTCATTTAATAATTTCCTTCATTTAACAAACTCCTTCATGTAATAATAATCGCCTTCATTTAATAATCTCCTTCATTTAATAATCTCCTTCATTTAATAATCTCCTTGATTTAATAATCTCCTTCATTTAATAATCTTCTTCATTTAATAATTTCCTTAATTTAATAAACTCCTTCATTTAATAATCTCCTTAATTTAATATTCTCCTTCATATCTCCTTCATTTAATAATCTCCTTCATTTAATAATCTCCTTCATTTAATAATCTCCTTCATTTAATAATCTCCTTAATTTAATATTCTCCTTCATATCTCCTTCATTTAGTAATCTCATTCATTTAATAATCTCCTTCATATAATAATCTTCATCATTTAACAAACTCTTTTTTTTAACATACTAATTTATTGACTAACGCAGTAGACGACGTTAACTGTTTTTCTGGCATCCCCTGCACCTTCTTTCAATTCCGAAAATATGGACTTCGTCCCACCTTTGGAAATCCTTGAAACGAAGTCGAGAGGGATATAATGTGACTGGGTAAAGCACTATCTCCATATTCCGTGCCCAGGAAAAGTAGGCAAAGTGAAATGAGGAAGAAAGAACCAATGTTTAAACTTGGCACATGGAACGTAAGGACCATGTGCCCAGGACATGCTAAGGTAAACACACCGACAGAAGGGCAAATTAGAACAACAGCCCTCATAGATAAAAAAAACTAAATAGGCTACATGTCGATATTGCTGCCTTACAAGAAACAAGACTCTCAGACTGTGGCTCTGTAAAGGAAGAAAATTATACTTTTTTTCTGGTCGGGTCTAAGTGTCGAAAAGCCACGTCTACCTGAAGTAGGCTTCGCTGTACATAAAAAAATGGCAGTACAAAATAACCAACTTAACTGTCCTGCAACCTGCTACGACCCCAACAATCATGTCGATGCTTAGATGTCGAAGACTAAGATGGCTGGGGCATGTCCAACGAATGGAAGAAAAGCGCATTCCTAGGCAAGTACTATTTGGTGAAGGGGTTAAGGCAAACAAATGCAAATGAATGCATACAAATGCGAAGCTGCAGTAAAGCTGAATTGTGAGAGAAAATTGAAAAAAATAGAAAAAAGGTATGGTAAAAGCTTTACGTGGTTAGTAGACGACACAGATTTGAACGACGTTTCGGTTCAATAGGCCTTCAGCAGGAACAGACAAATAACAACACACACAGATATGTAAGTAAATATAGCTAATCCTACATGGCTAACTAGTAATGATATATCCAAAACAAAAAAATCGAAACATGTTAAAAAAAAGCAAATTGACTTCCCTTGTGTCGTGGACGCTGGTCAGGACGGGAAAAGGGCGCGTAACGTGGGTCTGGCTGTAATATACCCTCTAGACAGGGGTGGAGGGTCCTAAAAATACACGAGTGTGGGGGGGGCGCTGTCTAGGTTACACCGGCTAGCAAGGACGCCGACAATGCCTGGAAGTATCTAAGGCTCGTAAATACAGGTATAAATGAAACAGTGTAGAGAGGGGGTATGGTTGAAACAGTGTATAGAGGGGGTATGGTTGAAACAGACTATAGCAATAGTGAGTTTGAAACAGGAGATAGCAGCGATAGGAAATTAGTGAGAGAAGGGCAAGATGTAAACAAAGGGGGGATAATTAGGAAGGAGGGCTGATAGGTGTTCAAGTGCTCGAGAAAATAGTGAACACGAGTCAGTCAGAGAGAGATGAGAAAATCTCGTGAAATTAAGGGAGTGCACATGTGACTAGTGAGTTGTCAGGTGTGCGCAAGACAGAGAGTCTGAGAGAGTTGGTGGAAACGGTAGGTAGACAGTGAGCAGTGAGCCTGCTGGTCTTCATAGGAACTAGTCATAAAATTTGTGTGATAGTACAAGTAATGCTATGTCCAGAGCGTTTCAGTGATGTTAGACAGTGAGATCAATAGTCACGTCAGCTACATGTGTTTTTATTAGCGGAGCTTCACAAGTACAAGAAATGCTACATTCAGAGCGTTTCAGTGATTTGTTAGACAGTGAGATCACTACTCACGTCAGCTAAAGGTGTTGTTGTTGGCTGAGCTTTTGCAAGTACAAGAAATGCTAAATTCAGAGCGTTTCAGTGATTTGTTAGACAGTGAGATCAATACTAAAAGTTAGCCAAATGTGTGTATGAACTGAACTTTGTAAACTACAAGGAAGGTGAGAGCAATAGCGTTTATTTGATCTAATTATACATTGAGCTCACCACTCAAGTTAGCCAAATGTGTGTATGAACTGAACTTTGTAAACTACAAGGAAGGTGAGAGCAATAGCGTTTATTTCATATATTTATACATTGAGTTCACTATGCAAGTCAGCCACGGGTGTGTTATTAATTGAACTGTTAAAATTGTCCATTGATGTGTGGCACGGGGAACGCGCGACTCAATTCCGGCAGTTGTCCTGTGGTCAGCTGAACTTTGTTATTTGTCTGGAACGTGAACGAAAGTGTTTGCAGTGTATGGTGTATGATAAGCCCACGAATTTCGATTGGTGGAAGTCAATGTCAATGTGTTCCCTCGAAACTCGAGGGCATGTACTGTGAATGAAATAAAGGCTGAACATTTATGTTATCAAACAGTTGTTGTTGAGTCTATCGAATCAGTCCAGCTGTATCCTTGACTGGCGACGAACGAACTGACGGGGTCAGAGCGGTAACCACAAGATACAGCGCGAAGTACGAAAGAACCACAGAGATCACGGGGTTACATCAAGACGACACGGCAAGGCGATCAGCGATTATGATTTCAATCAATTCAAAAGGGGGCATAATAATCCCCCTCTACAATTGGCGCCGGTGAAGACGTCAGGTCAAGTTAGTACAACATCGCTGTGAGTGGGTCACAGGTACCTAGAAGTTAGGGCACGTTGACAAAATTCAATATGGATTATGTGTGTTAAGCAGAACATGTGTTGAGCAAAGAAGGGAGATCACAACGACAGAGAAGTTACGACGTTAATAGATTGTAAATTGTGTAGGAGAAAGACATTCATGGACAAGAGATAGTGAAACTTCAAGGATCTTCAAGCAGAGTAATTAAATATCTTAAAGATTGTAGTAATGTATTATTTAAATGTTTTTTTTTTTGCTCCACAGATGATAGATGATAGAGAAGAGTAAATGAGTAATAAGAATATTTGTCAAAAAGAGTGTTTACAACAAATCGCGATCATGTGTGGCCAGTGAATTTTTTTTAGAGTAGGAAGAGAAGGAAAGGGAGAAACATTAGAGAGGGCTGACAAATATAAAGGTAAACACATAGGGGTTCAGTGTAGTAGGTTTATACCACGCAGGACACACATGATGGTGATGCTATAGAATGAAAACAATGTATGATAAAAATGACAACAAATAAGAAGTGTATGAATCAGGAATGATATAAATTTGTTGATGTATACCATTTTTTTTAAGGGAGTAGAAGTGTTTGTGAGGTAATGCAGGACGGGTGCAATACAACCATAGATGCATTTTTTGTTGTTGTGGTGTAAGATGTGTATGATGAGATTTATACTAAAATGGTAATAATAGAGACATAGTTCGTGGAGACAGTAAATCACAAGTAAGAGTGGATGAGATATGTACTAAAATGGTAAAAACATAGAGACAATTGGTGGAGATAGTAAATCACAGGTAAGAGTGGTGAGGAAACTCAAGGGTATTGACATTGAGTATAGGAAGGGAAACTATAGAAATCAAGTGGTAGCATTAGATTGATAGGAAAGAGAAAGGGCAGTTAAAGTAAGAGACGAGGGCGAAGAGTGTTAAACAGCAACAAAGATGGCAGCCAGAACTAATAGCTGCAAGATAATAGTACAAAACTTAAAGAAGGATATTACAGAACAACAGGTTAGGAATTATTTTAGAAAATTTGGAGATATAATGTTTTACAAATTCATAGAGAGACTAGACAACAGAAATACGGCCATAGTACTTTATAAAGACAGTAGTATAGTTAATAATATTTTAAATAAGGAACACATAATAAAGAGTATCAAAATAACAGTGCAAATTTACAGACCAGTAATAAGAAACAAATACCAAGACAACCGAAAGACAAGACCATTTTATTTAAGCGACAGTAAAGAAAGAAGAGATGGATTAGATAACATGATAAACTATAGATGGTATGGGCTCCAAGTAAATAAGAAGATTAGGGAACAGAATGACAAGGTTATTAGGACAATGAACACAATATCAGATCAGACAGTGGATATATCTGACAATGAAGAGTTTTTGACGGCAGATGAAGATGACATGAAGGGAGTAGAAAGTGTAGGCTGTAAGAAATCTAAAAATGGTAGGAAAGTAATAAAGACACATGAGGCAAAGGAGACACAGACAAGGTTGGAAGATAGTGATTTAAAAAGATATATTAATATCGGAGTAGGTACGGACAATGGCATAGTTAGGGAGATTGAAAAAGCAGAAAAGTACACACAGACTGAAATAAAAGAGTGCATAGATAGTACTACACAGATGGTGGAAAAGGGAACAAGAAATAGGGGAACAGTGACGGACAAACAAACAAACAGAAGAGATAGAGGGGTGCAGGTTAATATTGTTAATGAAAGAGTAGTGACAAGGGGAGATAAAGACGAAGATGGGATTAAAACTCAAGATACGAGGGAAAGGTTAGGCAGTGAAATGGAATGCAGTAGTGGCATAGAGGAAGATATATTAAAAGGTGCAAGACATAGACTGGATGGAACACAGGTAGATAGTATTAATGAGAACATATTATTAATAAAAGAGAAAGGGGATGAACAAATGCAGGTGCAGGATAGTGGGGACAAAATGTTAAAGATAATAGAGAAATTCACTGCTAACATAGAGAGTATGTTGCCAATTGCAAGGCATAGGGTGGATAGAACCCATAGAATAGAAGCAATAACAATGAGTAAAACGGAGAGATCACAAGTAACAGAAAAGACACAAGAGGCAGAAAGTAAGGGGGGTCTGTGGAATCTAAGCGCAGCCGACATAGAAAGACTAACAAGAGAACAAGAGGAGAGAATGTTTAAGGATATATCTGATGTGGAAGAGAAGAGGCAACCGTATAATGGTAAGAGTAGAGAAAATAAGAGGGAAGGTTATCACAGATATAAGAGAGGTATAAACGACGTAAGAGAGAATCAAACTGATGATTATGGATATAGAAACAATGATTTATACGGTGATCAAGATGATAGAATATGGAAGGATAGATACGAGGTGCAACCGGGTGTGTATGATTTTAGAAGGGATAGGACGAGGGATCAAAGGAATAATAGATATAAGCAACATTATGATAGAGAGAGAGATGAAAATAAAAGTTATCACAGATATGATAGTTATGAGACAAAATACGGAAGATATAAGTAACAGGGAGAAGAGGAGTGGATGTAAATAAGAGGGGAATGGGAGTTAAGGAGTTATTAAGAGTGTTTCAATAACTCGGAGAAGATAGAAGGCAATGAAACAGTGTATAGAGGGGGTATGGTTGAAACAGACTAAAGCAATAGTAAGTTTGAAACAGGAGATAGCAGCGATAGGAAATTAGTGAGAGAAGGGCAAGATGTAAACAAAGGGGGGTAATTAGGAAGGAGGGCTGATAGGTGTTCAAGTGCTCGAGAAAATAGTGAACATGAGTCAGTCAGGAGGAGCTGAGAAAATCTCGTGAAATTAAGGGAGTGCGCATGTGACTAGTGAGTTGTCAGGTGTGCGCAAGACAGAGAGTCTGAGAGAGTTGGTGGAGACGGTAGGTAGACAGTGAGCCTGCTGGTCTTCATAGGAACTAGTCATAAAATGTGTGTGATAGTACAAGTAATGCTATGTCCAGAGCGTTTCAGTGATGTTAGACAGTGAGATCAATACTCACGTCAGCTACATGTGTTCTTATTAGCGGAGCTTTTACAAGTACAAGAAATGCTATGTCCAGAGCGTTTCAGTGATGTTAGACAGTGGGATCAATAGTCACGTCAGCTACATGTGTTTTAATTAGCGGAGCTTCACAAGTACAAGAAATGCTAGATTCAGAGCGTTTCAGTGATTTGTTAGACAGTGAGATCACTACTCACGTCAGCTAAAGGTGTTGTTGTTGGCTGAGCTTTTGCAAGTACAAGAAATGCTAAATTCAGAGCGTTTCAGTGATTTGTTAGACAGTGAGATCAATACTAAAAGTTAGCCAAATGTGTGTATGAACTGAACTTTGTAAACTACAAGGAAGGTGAGAGCAATAGCGTTTATTTCATATATTTATACATTGAGTTCACTATGCAAGTCAGCCACGTGTGTGTTATTAATTGAACTGTTAAAATTGTCTATTGATGTGTGGCACGGGGAACGCGCCACTCAATTCCGGCAGTTGTCCTGTGGTCAGCTGAACTTTGTTATTTGTCTGGAACGTGAACGAAAGTGTTTGCAGTGTATGGTGTATGATAAGCCCACGAATTTCGATTGGTGGAAGTCAATGTCAATGTGTTCCCTCGAAACTCGAGGGCATGTACTGTGAATGAAATAAAGGCTGAACATTTGTGTTATCAAACAGTTGTTGTTGAGTCTATCGAATCAGTCCAGCTGTATCCTTGACTGACGACGAACGAACTGACGGGGTCAGAGCGGTAACCACAAGATACAGCGCGAAGTACGAAAGAACCACATAGATCACGGGGTTACATCAAGACGACACGGCAAGGCGATCAGCGATTATGATTTCAATCAATTCAAAAGGCTGCATAATAATCCACCTCTACATACACACACTCACATATGCGCGTATCGATGCGTGTATACATGTGTGCACGTACAAGTAGACGTGCACATACTAATATGCATTAACACGCATTTATACATGCATACACAAACATGTATGTGCATACAAGCAAGTACACACATACATGAGTATACACATATATATATCATCCAAGTAGATGCGATGGAGACGCAATAACTGTGAGAACGGAATAGAATCACGACATGAAGGTGAGTGTGATGAAGTATAGAGGAGATAACAATGGGCGTCTGTGGTTTTATAGAAAACCGAGGTGTGGAGGCCAGAGGTACCCAAAGAAACAATAAGATCTAGGAAGGTAACAGAGGAAGTGGATATACACGATGTGATCTTGATAGCTTTGTGATAGCTACCAATGTAATCGATAAATCTGGAGAAGTCATCCTCAGGTAGATCGGTAAATCCGAAGCAGTCATCAATATACCGAAGGTATATGATGTGAAGGGGACCTTGATAAGAATTGAGAATTTGGTGCTCAAGGTAACCCATAAATCTATGATTTATGGCTAACTTGTAATGAAATATCCAAAACAAAATAATCGAAAAATGTTAAAGAAAAGCAAATTGACTTCCGTTATGCCGTGGACGCTGGTCAGGACGGGAAAAGGGCGCGTAGCGTGGGTCTGGCTGTAATATACCCTCTGGACGACCAGACCAGGATGACCAAGATTTCCTCCAACAGGCTCAACGTATGTTAGGTTTCTTCAGCCGCCGGCTTTATCCAGACTCGATCCTCCAATCTGCCCTCAAGCGGGCCTTCCTCATTTCCCGTCCCGAGGCACTCACTCCCTCAACCGCCCCCCCCCCCCCCCGCCTCAGGGAACCATAGTCACTCTCACCTATCATCCTCACAACTTAGCTGCTGTGAAGATACTCAACCGCTACCGTTCCATTCTCCTCTCTGATCCCACTACCCGTCTACTTTCAGTGATCCACCGATGATCGCCTTCAAGCGCGACAGGAATTTGGGAGATATTCTGGTTAGGAGTCATCTCCCTCTTACCGACCCTGAACACTTCGGCACGGCCCCCTGTGGCCGGAACTGTATAACCTGTGCCTATGTGCTCCCTACTGACTCGGTCTTATTCCCTAATGGACGGTTCGAGATCAAGCATGGCTTCACATGTGTGTCCCGTAACATCTTTTATGCCATCATATGCCAACGATGCCACATGACTTACATTGGTGAGTCTGGTAGACGATTAGCGGAAAGGTTTTGTGAACATCTACGAGATGTTCAACAGAATACTGGCACTCCAGTGTCTTCCCATTTCAACTCCCCAGACCACAAGGGCAAAGACGACATACGTATTACTGGTATTGTCCTTTGTCGCTCCGGCGACCGCAGCCGATTAACCTTGGAGAATCGCCTCATAGTTAAGTATGCTTCACTGACCCCAAGAGGCATGAATGTATCACACTCGTACACATAGTTACCTTTCGGCTACCCCATCCCTTTTACATAGCCCTCTCTACTGTCCATGCCTTGGCTTTTTAGTCCATCTACTATGCCATGCTACTCATAGTTCTCCTCCACTAGTCCCCATTGAGACACTTCGGTGTTCTCATATAAACCTTTCTTTCTGGGCCACGTACCACTAACAGGTTCTTATTGCACCCCACTCTCAGACTTCTTACTCTTTCCGCCTTTTGAGGACCTGTTATTATATTCGTTCTCCTTCTAGCCTGCACACCTACTCCAGTGTGTACTCCTCTGGTCAGTAGTGCATTGTGCGCACATTTCTACACATTTGATTGTCCCCGTATGGATGCGCTTATGTATGTGTTCATATGTGCGGGTATGGGTTTATATATATATGTTGTATATATGTGATATATATATATACACATATATATGTGTATACTCATGTATGTGTGTACTTGCTTGTATGCACATACATGTTTGTGTATGCATGCATATATGCGTGTTGATGCATATTAGTATGTGCAAGTCTACTTGTACGTGCACACATGTATACACGCATCGATCCGCGCATCTGTGAGTGTGTGTATACCTGTATTTACAAACCTTAGATACTTCCAGGCATTGTCGGCGTCCTTGCTAGCCGGCGTAACCTAGACAGCGTTCCCCCCCACTCGTGTATTTTTAGTACCCTCCACCCCTGTCCAGAGGGTATATTACAGCCAGACCCGCGCTACGCGCCCTTTTCCCGTACTGACCAGCGTCCACGGCACAAGGGAAGTCAATTTGCTTTTCTTTAACATTTTTCGATTATTTTGTTTTGGATATTTCATTACTAGTTAGCCATGTAGGATTAGTTATATTTACTTACATATCTGTGTGTGTTGTTGTTTGTCTGTTCCTGCTGAAGGCCTATTGAGCCGAAACGTCGTTCAAATCTGTGTCGTCAACTAACCACGTAAAGCTTTTACCATACCTTTTTTTCTATTTTTTCAATTGTCCCTTTCTATATGGTGAACTAATACACGGCAAAAGACACATCGCAGACCTAAACTACTATATATATATATCTGTAAATCATATCTGAAAGATTTCTCCATATGTGAAAATGACTGGGAACATCTGGCAAGTAATCGCACATCATGGAGAACTTGTATAAGGAACGGTATAGCATCATTTGAGAATTTGCTAAGGCAAAACTTAGAAGAGAAAAGACTCATGAAAAAGGATGGACAACCCTGTGGATCAGTGAGCCTGACTTGTTCATTATGTGACCGAGTGTGTTTGTCAAACATTGGTAGAATTAGCGAAGAGAGAAGCTGTTCGGCAAAAACAATACCTCAAAAAAATACGCAATAACCTCCACTAGACCGTCTGACAAGACGAAAAAGGGTCATATATAATTTATTGAACAAACTCTTTCATTTAACAAATTCCTTCATTGAAAGTACTCGTTTATTTAACTTACCAAAACCATATTGTCGTCTAGTTGAGAGTTCCAGACTGCTTTCTAAGAACAGAAACGAATTAATATTTTAGAAGAAAACCACAACCATCTATGGATACGTACCAATGTTTGTCTGAGGTAGAAGTGTAGTTGTTAGACCATTTAGCGAGTAAATCTCAAATTGAACAGAAATATAAAGTAATGATAAAGAGTTCTTAAATGGTATGTAGAGCCAGTATTAACATATGGATGTGAATCATGAACATTAGGAAACAGCCAAGAACATCACTGGAGTCTGTAGAAATGTGGTTTTACAGAAGAATGTTGAGAATACAATTGGACAGCTAAGAAGAGTAATGAAAATGTTCTGAAAGAGGTCAAAGCAAAAAGAGAGCTAATTTCCAATATTAGGAAGAAACAATCATCATTTTTTGGTGATGTAATGAGAAGAGAACAACTGGAATATATTGTAACAACTGGACAAATTGAGGGACGAAGAGATAAAGGGAAGCAAAGAGAAAAAAAAATACCAGACAGCTTAAGAGAATGGCTTGGCAGAAGGTCAACAACAGAAATGATAAATAACTGTCGAGATCGAAAGTCGTGAAGAGACATGATCACCTAAGTCAGCAGGCCAGGTACTTGATGATGATGATGCTGATGATGATTATTATATATATATATATAATATATATATATATATATAGGTTGATGCCTTGAATAATGTAGTTATTTCACTAATACTTCAGTTCATGTACAATCTTTGATCTACAAAACTATACCTCGATACTTATATCAATATTGCAATAAATGCTGAATCGGACTCGACATCGAACATTGTAGTTTGTCGTATCTTCGTGCTAGTCTGGCTGCTCGATATCATGTTATGTTTATTGTCTTTGTTTTCTTCAGTTATACACGATGCCCCACATATTATTTAAAATTTGTTATATTTGATGTATGTCCTTATCTTTTATGATATACATGTCAATTGCTGCTACAAAGGTGAAGCTTTTGTTTCATGCCGGTAGTTTTTTAACTTGTGTGCATACACAATTTAGCGTTTTTCCATTTGTGTACATACATTTTTTAGCTTGTGTTCACAGTTTTTCAACTTGTGTACATGCAGTTGTTCAACGTGTGTACACAGTTTTTCAACATGTGTACATAGCCGTTTTAAATATGCGTGCATACGGTTTTTAACCTTGTGTACATACCGATCTCAGTTTTTGTACATACAGTTGTTTTTCAAACAAAAACACACACACACACATGCACGCACACGTACACACACACAAATACACACCCACGCACTCACACAAGCACACACACTCACTCACTCATACATACGCACACACGTTCACTCACAGAAAGACACATATACACACATACACTCACATTCAGCACAAATATACACTCAGATTCAAAGACACACATGCACTCACCCACTCACACTAACACACATACACACACGTATACTTACAGACATACACACAGGCACATAGGCGCACGCACACACAGTAATACTCACCTTCTTTATTCCATCTATCATGCGACTAAACTAAGATGGCATTCCGATTTTGTAACACAGGCAATCTTATAACACCTTTAAACATCGATCTATTCTAATCTATATATTCTTTAACAATGACTGGGTCTCATTTTTGCAATGAAAATATGTAACGAATGAAACCTAACACAATTGTAATATTACACTGCGAGATATATTAGTAATCTTCTTCAACCTTTCATCACCCTGTGGAGAATATGTCTTCAACAAACACCTTCAGCTCCCTGTGGAGCATATGTCTTCAACAAACACTTTCAGCTCCCTGTGGAGCATATGTCTTCAACAAACACTTTCAGCTCCTTGTGGAGCATATGTCTTCAACAAACACTTTCAGTTCCCTGTGGTGCATATGTCTTCAACAAACACTTTCAGCTCCCCGTGGAGCATATATATCAACAAACACTTTCCAAGCCATTCTGTTTCTTGCCATTCTTTTAAGATCATAACATGTCTTCCACATCTTCTTCATCTCTGCTTCCATATGTGTTCTGCAAAATTTCCTTTATCTTCCTCTTTGTCTTTTTTGCTTGGAATTCCAAACAAGAGCCTGATGTATGATACTTTCAGTTGGCTTCCGCAGTATGTGTTCAATTCAGTGCCATCATCTTCGCTGTATCTCTTTATCCATTGGTATTTGACTCGTACATTTCCATAATTCTATGTTAGTGATTTTGTCCTGTCATTTCCATCCTTATTGTGCTACCAATGCCAGACCTGGACTCTAGATGCAAGAACAATAAGGAAAATAACCTCTACAGAGATGAAATGTGTTAGACGAATGACAGGAAACAGTCTGAGAGATAAGATTAGAAATGAAGAACTGAGAAAAAAGCTAGGAATAGCCCCCGACATAGAATATATAAGGAAACCACAGATAAAATGATTTGGCCACGTGACAAGGCAGAAATAACAAAACACTACACAACGAGCCTTCAACAAACGTTGTGAGAACACCAGACTCAAGGGTCGACCACGAAAAAGATGGGTCGATGGAATATTAGTAGCAAGAAGAAGAAGACGATTTCCATCCTTTTATTCTGCGGTAGCTTCCATGAATGACAGTCTGTATCTTCATGACTGTCATTTTTTTTTCTCCATGTTTCACAGCCATATAATAAAAACGAATTAACATTGCTGTTGTAGTTTTTTTTTAATTTGTGTATCTAACCTTAATTCTTTGTACTTCCATATATTTCCGAATACAACGAAAGCTCCTCTTGTTTTGATATCCTTATTTTTGTATCATTTTCTGTTCCTTCCTCTTCGTCCATATTACTGCCCATGTAAATGTAGGATTAAAGGTCTAGTAGAGGTATTTCTCCGTCTTTCGGCGCTTCTCGGCCTTTTAGCTAAGATCAAAGTGTAGTTTCTGTTATTATCAGCTTAATATAAATAATGGAGGATATAAGCAGTCATCATCATCATGTACCATACCGGTTGGCGTAGGCGATCATGTCCTTCCACAATCTTCTATCTACAGTGCATCGTATTAGTTCTGTTGTTGACTGCTTTCTATGCCATGACATTAAACTATTCAGTATTTTCTGTCTTTGTCGTCCGCGATCTCTCTCTCCATTTATTTTGCCAATTGTAACCAAGTATTCCAACTTTCCCCTTCTCATGATGTGCCCGAAAAAGGTTGATTGTTTTACTCTGATGTTTTTTAGGAGATGCCTTGTTATATAAGCAGTAGCACAATAAATATAGCTTGATAGCTGTAACATCTGTTCATAATTTGTCAAATTCTTCTTTTGGCAATTCGGGGGACTGGTTGGTCTCGAGGCAAGACGCCGGTCTCGAGACAGAGAGGTTTGGGTTCAAATCCCGGCTACACTGGTTGGGACTTTTATTTATGATTTATCTCTACGATAACCACCCCTGGTCTCAGCAGCCCGGCTTGAAACGTCAATCAATCATCGAAGGAAAACATATGAGTACCTCCGAAGTCGGAGTTATCTGCCTGTGCGGCGAGGAACCCCTGTGCACACGGCTGCCTGGAAAAAATGGATTAACTCGCACAATTCAGTTCCTAGTATCTAGGTACTTCGTCAGAGGTAAAAGCTGGCGAACGAAAAAAAGGCAATTCGGCGACGAGAGATATGTGAGGCAGTTTTCTTTAGATTCACCTCAGAGATAATGTTTGGTGTGCCGTCTTCGCTTCTTCATCTTTTGAGGATCTTCGTCTGCCTCTTCATTTGTTACATTTGGATGTTAGTTGTTCATCTCTTTTATGATAGTCTTTGTCAGAATTTAGTCACGTGTCCACGTTGAATTGGTCAGAGCTGAATGTCGCCATCAAATTTCGCTCTCCCTGTGGACCCCATTTAATTTGGACTTATTTATCTTCGTGGATATAACTAGAGCTACTCTTTACAATAATTGTTTTTTTCATTTTACCGGTAGTTAAGTGTTGAATGTTTCGATGAGGTTGTAGTTTGTTCAGTTCAAGTTGTGTTATCACACAGAGGGCTATCGTGTCAGCGTGATACTGTGCTTTTCCCAGCCATATATTGTCATCGATCTTATCTTACTTCTAACAATGAGTTGTCTCATTACTATCCTTATCCCTGTCATATATTGTTGTAGATCTTATCTTATTTCTAACATTGAGTGATCTCATTATTGTACTTATCCCTGTCCTATATTGTTGTAGATCTTATCTTACTACTAACATTGAGTGGTCTCATTATTGTACTTATCCCTGTCCTATATTGTTGTAGATCTTATCTTACTACTAACATTGAGTGGTCTCATTATTGTACTTATCCCTGTCCTATATTGTTGTAGATCTTATCTTACTACTAACATTGAGTGATCTCATTATTGTACTTATCCCTGTCCTATATTGTTGTAGATCTTATCTTACTACTAACATTGAGTTGTCTCATTACTTTATTCTGTAATTTACCAGATCGAGCCTATTCCAAAAGCCTTTATCTCGTTGTCGTTATCAAAACTAACACAGGCTATACCCGATAACCTGTCTAAACTTTAGTTCTCGTTATCAAAACTAACACAGGCTATACCCGATAACCTGTCTAAACTTTAGTTCTCGTTATCAAAACTAACACAGGCTATACCCGATAATCTGTCTAAATTTTAGTTCTCGTTATCAAAACTAACACAGGCTATACCCGATAACCTGTCTAAACTTTAGTTCTCGTTATCAAAACTATCACAGGCCATACCCGACAACCTGTCTAAACTTAAGTTCTCGTTATCAAAACTGACACAGGCTATACCCGATAACCTGTCTAAACTTTAGTTCTCGTTATCAAAACTAACACAGGCTATACCCGATAACCTGTCTAAACTTTATTTCTCGTTATCAAAACTAACACAGGCTATACCCGATAACATGTCTAAACTTTAGTTCTCGTTATCAAAACTAACACAGCCTATACCCGATAATCTGTCTAAACTTTAGTTCTCGTTATCAAAACTAACACAGGCTATACCCGATAACCTGTCTAAACTTTAGTTCTCGTTATCAAAACTAACACAGGCTATACCCGATAACCTGTCTAAACTTTAGTTCTCGTTATCAAAACTAACACAGGCTATACCCGATAACCTGTCTAAACTTTAGTTCTCGTTATCAAAACTAACACAGGCTATACCCGATAACCTGTCTAAACTTTAGTTGTCGTTATCAAAACTAACACAGGCTATACCCGATAACCTGTCTAAACTTTAGTTCTCGTTATCAAAACTAACACAGGCTATACCCGATAACCTGTCTAAACTTTAGTTCTCGTTATCAAAACTAACACAGTCTATACTATACCCGATAACCTGTCTAAACTTTAGTTCTCGTTATCAAAACTAACACAGGCTATTCCCGATAACCTGTCTAAACTTTAGTTCTCGTTATCAAAACTAACACAGGCTATACCCGATAACCTGTCTAAACTTTAGTTGTCGTTATCAAAACTAACACAGGCTATACCCGATAACCTGTCTAAACTTTAGTTCTCGTTATCAAAACTAACACAGGCTATACCCGATAACCTGTCTAAACTTTAGTTCTCGTTATCAAAACTAACACAGGCTATACCCGATAACCTGTCTAAATTTAGTTCTAGTTATCAAAACTAACACAGGCTATACCCGAGAACCTGTCTAAACTTTAGTTCTCGTTATCAAAACTAACACAGGCTATACCCGATAACCTGTCTAAACTTTAGTTCTCGTTATCAAAACTAACACAGGCTATACCCGATAACTTGTCTAAACTTTAGTTGTCGTTATCAAAACTAACACAGGCTATACCCGATAACCTGTCTAAACTTTAGTTCTCGTTATCAAAACTAACACAGGCTATACCCGAGAACCTGTCTAAACTTTAGTTTTCGTTATCAAAACTAACACAGGCTATACCCGATAACCTGTCTAAACTTTAGTTCTCGTTATCAAAACTAACACAGGCTTTACCCGATAACCTGTCTAAACTTTAGTTCTCCATTTGCAGGGCACAGAACATCCAACTTAATCTCTCATTAGTGTCTCCCGTTGGATCTAGTTTCTCTGTCTTGAAGCGCCATGTCACATTGACATACCTTTTTTAAGCAGAAACAATTCGTGTATGTTTGTCTCTCTAGGGTGGCTATCGCAACTCAGTATAGATTGAATTTCGAAGTAAGCCCATCTACTAGTGTTACACATGGTAAATGTCTTAGAAGATTCGAAGACGAAGTGGAGCACAATTTGAAGTCCCTCACGATCAGGGTCTCTAGTTTGTTTTCCACGTTACATCTTTAACTTTACAAGTTTTTTTTTTTTTCCCATCAAATAAGACGTTTGTAATTTCATTATTATTTTTCCATTCGGGACCTAAGACTAATTAATAATGTTCAAATTGTGTTGGAAAGTGTGTTTCCTCGTCTGCCGATTTATATCAAAAGTGATATCAGTAGACATAGAGATCTTGTGTTATATGTAATCACTGTTGCCTAGCCAAAGTTAGCCACATGCCGGGCTGATATGGAAGGGTCATCAGGTATAGCTAATGCCATCTGTCAATAAAGTCGCCACATTCTGTTGGGTACTATAAGGACTTCTCCAATATTTGTGCATTTGAGCTACACCCATCTTCAGTACTTTCACTAGTATGTGATGGGGGTACTTCATACAGGGGTCGTGCTGAAGAGGGTATCAAAGCACTATGGAGTATCCCGTTGTGAAACAAATATGATTTTTCAACTAAACTAAACTAAACTAAACTAAACTAAACTAAACTAAACTAAACTAAACTAAACTAAACTAATCTAAACTAAACTAAACTAAACTAAACTAAAACTAAACTAAACTAAACTAAACTAAACTAAACTAAACTAAACTAAACTAAACTAAACTAAACTAAACTAAACTAAACTAAACTAAATTAAAACTAAAACTAAATTAAACTAATCTAAACTAAACTAAACTAAACTAAAACTAAATTAAACTAAACAAAAAACTCAAACACTTTGGTTTAATATATGATCACACATATATTGGTGTATTAACATCATAAAGTTTAAATTATATGAGCAAACTCATGTAAGAGATAGCTTCTCTTGTCCCACTGTAAAATTTTACTTACGCGACCGAGCAAAATGTTTTTATTTCTTAAATATACCACTGCATTAGTTTATTTCCCTAGGCAAGGCAATAATATACCACTGCATTAGTTTATTTCCCTAGGCAAGGCAATAATATACCACTGCATTAACTTATTTCCCTAGGCAAGGCAATAATAAATACTGAGGTAGTTACGTCATTTTGTATATAACATATTGTTGTATATATTGTTGCAAATCTCTAAGACCTTTTTCAGTGACATAACTCACTGAGTAGTTAATCTATTATTAATTTGCTTGACTTGTTCAATCTAACGTTACACCAAGAACTTACACGCTCGACAATTATAGAAATCTGAATAAAAATAGACGAGAATGTAGTGAGAAAATATGTTTCTCAACGCTCATTTAACTTTGTTTGCACTGTTTGAAGACTATTTATTATGATACCACGTGAATGATGATGTACATGAGCGTTGAAACTAATGTCCTTAGAGGCACATTTGCTATTGTGACAAGACATGGGTGATCTGCCTTTAATCAATTCATTACCAGTCATCAGGGCTAGTAACGACATTTCACGGTTATCATGGCAACATAATACAACAATGGAGTATGTGGTATTGTGTTATCACTAACGGACTCTTTGATCAAAGCATCGTTTCAAATGAAAGGAAAAGCAGAATGAATTGTCAATCGTTTAATCAGTTCTAAGTGCAGTCAAATATTACGTTATTTGTAGGTTATCCTAATTGTACTCTGAACATCCGAAATGCAGAAAAAAATAAGGAAAACAGCCCTCATGGACATGGAGCTGCAGAGACTACATATTGATATTGTAGCTCTTCATGAAACATGGCTTGTAGATTGTGGTTCAGTCAGGGAAATAAAGTACACCTTTTTAGACAGGAGCTATGACCTGAGCAGCCACGCTTACATGGAGTAGACTTTGCTGTGCATAATCAACTCATACATACTATACACACCACACATGGTGCATCAGATCATATAATAATACTAAATACACATTCAAAAGCTGGACCAATCAATATCATCAGCGCCTATGCACCAACAATGGCAGCAACTACAGAAGATAAATATAAATTTTACGAGATGCACCAAGTTACCTTAAGGCAAATCCCAAAAGCAGAACACATTTATGTGCTGGGTGATCTAAATGCACGTATTGTATCTGACCATCATTCATGGCCATCATGCCTAGGTCATCATGGTATTGACAAAATGTACCAAAATGGCCAAACACTTCTAGAATTGTGTTCTCTTAACAGCGTGTGTGTTACCAATACCCTCTTCAGCTTAAAGAACCAACAAAAAGCAACATGGCGCCACCCTAGATCCGGACATTGGCACCAGCTGGACATTATCTTAGTTCGCAGACAACACTTACATAATGTTAGAATAACCAGAGCATAGCGGATACTATGACACAGGCCACGTACTTGCCGTTAGTAAAGTGAAGGCAATCATCATGCAAATATTCACATCTAGAGAACCAGCAAAGACGAAGATCAATATCGCTACAACAAAATTACCCGACAACCAAGTCCAGTTGAAGAATGCCTTCCAGAAATGCATGGAGAAAGCAGAAGACCTAGACAATGTAGATGATACATGGAACCGGCTAAACTCACACAACATTGACTGTGCAAACACCGTTAAAGACAAACACTCCACCAAGTAATGGATTTAAGAACACTCAATGAAAGTCATGTCATTTGTAGAGAAGAAGAGGGCTTTCCTAGACTTAAAGAACTACTCATGGCAGAACACACAAGACACATTCAAACAAGCAAGAGCAGAAGTACAAAGGGAATCAAGGAGATATGCGAACATGTACAGGTCAAATCTGTGCTCTACGATCCGGAAAGCTGCTGAGCTGGGTGATTCACGAACTATGTACAGCAACATACAGTTGTACAATGTACAGTTGTACAATGTACGGTTGTACATACTATGTACAGCAACATATAGGATTGCTCTAGCCCAAACATCTCAAAAATTGTTCCCTTAAAAGACAGTAACTGTGAGCCTATTAGTGACGAAACTTATCAGCTGGAAAGATGGGTCGAACATTACTCAAGTTTATATTCCGAAGACAGACCAGCAAGCTCACTCCCAGACCCGCTAATCCCAAATTGTTCAGTGCTGACTGAACTGGACAATGAACCTACTAAGAAAGAACTTAATGATGCCATCCGCGACCTCTCAAGTGGAAAAGCTTCTGGTAACGATAACATCATAGCCGAAACACTCAAGGAAAACCTTGAAACACTCCTGCCCAACCTCTACAAACTACTTGTCCAATGCTGGAGAAGTAGTGATATACCCCAAAACATGAAAGATGTCAAGATTGTAACATTATATAAAAATAAAGGGTGCAAAAGTGATTGCAACAACTGTAGAGCTATATCCTTCTGAGTATAACTGGAAAGGCATTCGCAAGAATTGTTCTAAAGCGTCTACATCAATTGAACGTATCATTCATGAGTCCCCGTGTGAGTTTAGAGCTTGAAGGTCAACCACCGATATGATTTGTACTCTCTGCCAACTGCAGGAAAAAAATACAATGAAAAGAGAAGACCTATATTTATAGCATTCGTTGATCTCACAAAGTCTTTTGACATAGAGCAGGTCTCTACTGGGTGCTGGCAAATCTTGGCGCCCCCTCCTACATTACTTAAACTGATCAAGTCGTTTCACAACAATATGTCTGCCAATGTTATCCAGTTCGTCGGTAGATCTTCTCAGCCCTTTGAGATGAACTCTGGAGTCAAACAAGGATGTGTCCTTGTCCCTACTCTAGTCAGAATATTTTTCACTGCCCTTCTACACAATGCGTTTGAAGCCGTCCCTGGAGACATCTACTGCCGTATCTGACGGCTCCTTATTTAATCCAGCACTCTGAGGTAAAAAACAAAACAAAAAAACTGAGACCTTAATCAATGAGGAGCTTCTATTCGCTAATGATGCAGCACTATTTGCTCACGATGAATCCGCCCTGCAGTCAATGATTGAAAATCTAGCTAGACCACGTGATTCATTCTCCATGTCAATAAGTATACAAAAGACTGTAGCGCTTCAACAAGGAATAGCCAGCACCGCATTTATATCATTAAATAACACACTCCTTGAATCTGTGGGAAAGTTCACCTATCTCGGTTCTATGGTCACAACCAATGTCTCCCTTCAAGAAGAAATAAATTCCCAAATTGGAAAGGCAGCTTCCACATTTGGTAAACTTAAAGATAGAGCATGGACCAACACCAAATTAACACTCAGAGCAAAGATTCAAATGAACCAAAGTTATGTGCTTTGTACACTTCTATACTGATAAAATACTTGGACTACCTTTGCAGGACTGTAGTAAAAGTTAAACAGCTTTCATGTACGTGTCTCCGAAAGATTATGAACATTAAATTGCAGGATGAAGTAACCAACTCTAATGTCTTACAACGAGCTAAAACTCCCATCCATCATAGCAACACACAGGAGTCGTAGACTAAGGTGGCTGGGTCATGTAAGAAGAATAGCAAACACTCGTATTCCCAAACAAATATTGACGGAAAGAGAAAAAAGGTCAGACGTGCTGAAATATTAATGTTTCCCGGAGTTCCTTGGTGGACTTCTCTATCAGTGAAAGAAACTGGGAGGATCTTTGACGATACCATAAGTAGATTAACTATAGATGCCACAACAGTATAGCATTTATAGTTTATATCTCTACAAGGCTCTCAACGACCAATTAACAAGCTCAGAAAGTTAGAAAGTAAGAAGGCTCTCAACGACCAATTAACATGCTCAGAAAGTTAGAAAGTAAGAAGGCTCTCAACGACCAATTAACAAGCTCAGAAAGTTAGAAAGTAAGAAGGCTCTCAACGACCAATTAACATGCTCAGAAAGTTAGAAAGTAAGAAGGCTCTCAACGACCAATTAACATGCTCAGAAAGTTAGAAAGTAAGAAGGCTCTCAACGACCAATTAACATGCTCAGAAAGTTAGAAAGTAAGAAGGCTCTCAACGACCAATTAACATGCTCAGAAAGTTAGAAAGTAAGAAGGCTCTCAACGACCAATTAACATGCTCAGAAAGTTAGAAAGTAAGAAGGCTCTCAACGACCAATTAACAAGCTCAGAAATTTAGGAAGTAACAAGACTCTAAATCAAAGGTTGGAATTCCCAACATTCTTCTGAAAAACCATAATTCTTCAGCCATCCAATGATTTTCTTGTCTGTTTTCTTATTGTCCATTATACACATTTGCATCTCAAGACAGGTTCTACATAACATTAAGAAATCGTTTTATTGTGAATAATTGATTGCATAGTATATTACACATTTTTTCTGGAAAACTGCCCTTGCCTGAGGCATTCTACATTTCACATCTGTTACTGTCCACCAGTATAACCGAAGTATGTTTTTGTGTATTGTTCTTTTTGAACAAGTGATGGAAAATGTACAACTGAAATAAACTAACGAATAGAAACAACAAAAAACAATTTTAATGCCATGAAAAATATACTAACATCAAAACAAATAATGCCATGGCTAAAACTAAGAATAAAAAAAAATGGTAGTATTATATATTTTCTCAACATTCATGTATGGTGCAGAAACATGGACATTAGATAAGAAAACAGAACAGAAAATTGAAACATTTAAAATTTTGATTTATAGAAGAGTAGGTAGAATTTGATGGAAAGAAAAGAAAACAAACGATGCAGTCTTAAAATAACTGAAAATAAAAAGATCACTACTAAACACAACTGAAACAACACACATGCGATTGATGGGACATGTTAAAAGATACAACAGTTTATTAAAAGAACATTGGAAGGGGTTATAAAAGGTAAAATAGGCAGATGCAAACCAAGACTAACATGGACGAATAACATCAAATGATGGACAACTTAGCCTATGAGAATCTGCAGAATCAAAAGCATGAAACAGAGCCGAGTGGCGCTCCATGGTAGCCAACCTTCAATACATAGACGACACTCAGTGATTAATGTTGATGTTGTTTTGAAAGATTTCGATCAGCTAATTCATCATTGAAAGCTAATTCATGTGTAAACGTAGAAAATAGCTGACAGCAGTGGAGTATCAAGAAAACGTAATGCAAGGCATTAATAAAAAACATAATGAAGAGCTGGATAATTGTGTTATAAGAACTGTGAATTAGTTATTTTTTGCAGTTAAATCAGTGCTTTATATTGACACATTACCAAAGCAGGGGTTAACAAATAAAAGAATGACTCGTGACACGCACCAACAATGTCCTTCTTCAGTCATAATTTAATGTACTTTTGTAAAGAAAAACAACATATTTTCTCCTGCCGTGATGGCAAAATTAACAATCCTCTTTAGTCCCATCCTTGTTCATATTTTCTTCCATGTTCTGCATTAATTAATCGCCTTGCTACTCACCTTGTGGTTTGAATCATTCTTAACGTGTGTTTACCAAAGTCTTTACGTGCTTTCTTCCAACTCAGTGAATAAGAAAATCATTATTGCCTAACGATCCTTGTTTATCTAATATATCGTAGATATCAAAATACAGTTGACTCTATGCACAATGAAGCGAAAAATGGTGCATGTCCCATATAGTCGATTTGTTTAATTATTCATAAGTTGTTATATACTATAATATAATACGATATTTACGTCAAAGAGGTCAACCAAGAAATCGTTAGGCTGAAAAGACAAAAGGATTAACATTACAAGACAATCTGTCCCAAACATGTACGTGTATGTATCGTCAGCCAAGCTACTCTTAAAACATCATACTACACGTGATTCCACTTCTGGCAGGATGTCCTTCGTACCTGAGGGCATTCAGAATGTCAAGACGATCCATTGTCTTTCCACAGTCATCATCAGACAACCTGACAAGTCTGTAAACACGTCTATTACCTCTTACACCCGAGTAGTCTAGATCGAAAATGATGTAGACACTTTGGAATATACCTCATCAGAGAATCAAACCACTGTCTTCTAAAGAAGCCAGTTGTGATTATTCTGGACATATTTATAGAGTCACTAATGCGTCATTTACTGACACATGCGTGTAAGGCGGTTTCTCAATCCATGCCAGTGCTTTTTTCTTCTTCTGCTTATTTCATATCCCATTTAATTTTCAGCGTCGAGATGAGATATAATGTGCGGTCTTTTGCTCTTCTGTTCGCCTCTGCTGCTGTTATTTTTCCTATAGCTCGTTTCAAATTACGTGCACAACTTCAAAACGCTATTACTCAGTAACCGTTTGTTAAAAACTGTTGAAATTTTCCAAATGTTATTAGAATGCAAAAGACCCTTTAAATGTATATTTAACAAATAGCTTGCAGCTGCAGTTTTCTTAAAGCGGCGAATTTCTTTGATGTTTGTCAAAATTGTAAATTGTGAACCCCTAAATAATAGAAATTACCGTAGTTGCTGGTCTATGATTAATTTTCACTAAGTAAAGGCGTGGCCGTAATGGGGAAAATAACTGAATACGACAAAACACCCGGAGAATTATTGTCTTCTCAGTACGAGGACGGACGATAATATCAAGGTATACCTGTATGTCCAATTTTCATAGTTGTGTGGTCCTGAAAAGGACCGTTTGTTGAACTAATTTAAGGTAATATAGGGGCCAACATTGTGGGGGCTATATACTTTCATTCTGAATCAGACGAGTCTAAAAGATTAATAACTGTTTGGGGTTGAACATTCCACACACCATCATTTTTCCAATATTCCTCTTCCTGTTTTAAGATGTGGTCTTCACATTTAGCCCAATAATCTTTGTCTATATTTAATAAAGCGAGATTAGCAAGAGTCTTTACATCGCATATTTTTAATGTTGTATTTTCATCTGCCACTTGTCCTTTTAATTTTGCCCAGATTAGTTCTATTGGATTTAAATGAGCATGGTAAGGTGGCAGCCTGAAACTTATATGACCGTGCTCTTGGATAATCTTATCTATTTGAACAATCTTTGTCCTTTGTTTTTGCTTTACTAGAGATAGTAATTCAGGTTTTAAGTACATGTTATTAAATTGTATGTGCTCCTTTGTGAGCCATATCTTAATAGCATCTTTTGTACTGGATGACGTCGGGACTTTATCTTCAAGTGCAACAATATTGTGGTACGCTGCATTGTCCATTATTAGGCAAGATGGTCGATCTAGTGATGGGAGAACAGAATGTTCAATCCAATGTCTAAATATGTGACCATTCATCTCAGAGTGATAATCCCGATTGTATGTGGATTTTTAAAGAAAAATGAGCTCTGCATTCTGTATTAGTCCATGTTGTAACTACCTGCATGAGCAATTATCAAGCGCTGTCCTTTGCTGCTAGGTATTAATCTCTTAATCTTTCCATCTGATGACTGCCATTCCCTTTGGTTAGTGTGGTGAGCATTGATCCATGTTTCATCCAAGTACACAATATCATAACCTTGCTTGCGCACCTCTTTTACTTCACGTAAGTACTTGCTTCTCATGACTACTATATGTGGCTTCTCACAGATGATGTTTCGTCCTTTGGAATACTTTCTGAATGTAAAGCCTGCAGCTCTCACATTCCTCCATAATGTAGACTTTGATATTTCAATACTGTTGTTCTTTTTCAGCGATACTTTTAATTTCCGTATTGTAACAGTTTCATTCATACCCAACATTTTGCGAATTTCACTTCTAATAAGTTCACTGTCGAAAGTATCCAACATTTTTGCTCTTCCTTGTGATTTTGTATATTTTGAACATTGACGGTCACGTGCTTGAATCCAGCGATTACATGACCGTTTAGATAAATCCAAAATGTGTATTGTCCTATTCTCAGGGTTTTCTAAAGAATGAAATAATCTTCCTCGTTTAGCCTCTTTGCAAAAATAGTCATACATTTTTATTGCGATGTTTTGTAACCTGCAGAATTTCATTTTAAGACTCTTGATAAATGTTATCGTTCCACGTTTCCACCTCTGAAAGAACGGAAATGGAACACACAATTTCTCGTGTTTTTTACAAGTGTCTAATTGTGTCAAAAAACCACGGCGAAAGCGTGCAAACACGTCTGTTTTACCGTGTATGGATTTTTACTCGCTATTTTTAACTTAAAATACTGTAAACATTAAGTTTTGACTACATCATTGGGTCGTTATAAATTTATATAAATCAAATAAGCAACAATACTAACCAAATGTTTTTTTTTTAATGAAATTAATTCCCTGTTGGGTTCTAATCATTATAACTTTACATGCACATTTTGAACAACTTACAACAAGCGGTTAAAAAGCTATCGATTTTAAAAGTTGGGCACGAGTTATGAAACAAGCTATAGTGCTTCTAATATGCAATCGATAAATATTTTTTGTTGTTGACTGTTGGGTCTGGTATTCGCACAACGTTTATTGAGGGTTCGGTGTTGTGTTTTGATCTTTCTGCTTTGTCACGTGGCAAAACCATTTTAAGTATTGATGTTTTCGCAGCATCAATAATTTATATGGTCAAGCTAATTCTAGTAAATGCAGAAACACCACTGTTGCCATTCATAGTTCTGCTTCTAGAATGAGCTGAGAAATCCTCACGACCTCTGTACGTGCCGAATAACAAACCCATCTGTATCAATGATTACGTCACTATCAGAAGAGTTCTCGAAAACCAATGCCTGCGCTTCTGCCTCCAAAATAGCGAGTTTTGTTGTCTACATTCTATGTCTTGTTTGTACATTCTCTGTCTTGTGTCTACATTCTCTGTCGTGTGTGTACATTCTCTGTCTTGTGTGTACATTATCTGTATGGTGTCTACATTCTCTGTCTTGTGCGTACATTCTCTGTCTTGTGTGTACACTCTCTGTCTTGTGTCTACATTCTCTGTCTTGTGTCTACATTCTCTGTCTTGTGTCTACATTCTCTGTCTTGTGTCTACATTCTCTGTCTTGTGTCTACATTCTCTGTCTTGTGTCTGCATTCTCTGTCTTGTGTGATGACGGCGAGAAAGAACGGAATGCGCTCTGACAACACTTGTGCAAATTCTTCTCCTAGGTCTATGTCCTCGACTGAACACACCTACTGATCATCATCCATAGCCAGCCCCATCGATGATTTTCTCCCTTTTTAAGCCGCTGCCTTTTGCACCAATAAATTCACTATATGGCGGTTGATGTGGGTCTGCTCGGCAAAGTCTTATTCTGTCTGCCTTGGTGGAAATATTGTGAAGGTAATGCACGGCTCGCTATCTCTTTTGCAGCAAAGGATGATGAACTTTATCTCATTTGTTTATTATTTCCAGTTCTATCTGCGCATTTCTCAGTGAGGATTGCCAATGAATACTCAATTAAAGACATGACCAGCCGCTAGTATAGGAGAATAAACGATGCTGTTCAATTTGTGTTGATGCAATAACACTTTTTATATATAGGCCTTTTTTGGCTTTCAAAACTGACTGGTGCATAAAGAAAATGAACATCGACAAAACAAAAGTCACAAATGTCACGAACTATATAAGGCAGACAACTAAAATAAGTCGAGGAATTAAAATATCTAGGTAGTCTAGTGATATCAGACAATTCTCAAACTGCAGAGATTGACTCAAGATGCAATAAAGCTTTTCAAATCATTGGACAGCAATCACCACTATTGTCCAGCAAGAAAATAAATCTGGAGGCAAAACGGGCACTCTGCAATACAATCTTCATCCGAACGCTGCGCTATCAATGCTAGACCTGGACCCTAGGTGCAAGAACAACAAAATAACCCGCACTAAGATAAAATGTGTCAGACGCATGACAGGAAACAGTCTTAGAGATAAGATCAGAAATGAAGAACTGGAAAAAAAGTTAGGAATAACCCGCCACCATATAATATATAAAGAAACAACAGATACAATGCCACGTGACAAGGCAGAGTAATCTAAACACAACAGAACGGACCTTCAGCAAACGTTGCGAGAACACCAGACCCAAGGGTTGACCACGACAAAAGATGGATTGATGGAATATTAGAAAAAATTAGGAAACATAACAGCAGCAGATGCGAACAGAAGAGCACAAGACCACAAATTGTATCTCACCTCGACGCTAAAAGGCAAATGAGGAAGGAAAGAAGAAGAAGATGATGAAGAGAAAAGAAGAGGACTACTACATGGTCTACATGCTTGTTAAAAGCAAGGTTCGATCAAACACCACTCCTAGGTATCTAATTGCAGGAGTACTTTCTACAACCTCTGCACACTGATTCACATTTGGCGCTAACTTGCTGATTGTTTAAGGAAAGCAATGCCACCGATACTTTCATTGTGTTTGATAAGTGATCTTGCCTCCTAACACTTAGACGATCAATCTCCGTCTGAAGTTCACCAGCAACACACTCTCTGTCTTAAGTTCTCCAACAACACTGTCTCCGTCTGAAGTTCACCAGCAAAACACTCTCTCTGTCTTAAGTTCTCCAACAACACTCTCTCCGTCTGAAGTTCACTAGCAACACACTCTCTCTGTCTTAAGTTCTGCAGTAAAACTCTCTCTGTCTTAAGTTCTCCAACAACACTCTCTCTGTTTGAAGTTCTCCAGCAACACTCTCTTTGAACTGGGACGAAGAGATAGAGGGAAGCAAAGAGAAAAAATAACAGACAGCTTAAGAGAATGGCTTGGTAGAAGGTCAACAACAGAAATTATAAATAGCTGCCGAGATCGAAAGTTGTGGAGAGACATGGCCACCTACGCCAGCAGGCCCGGTACTTGATGATGATGGTGTAGCATAAGATTAGTCCAATATCTACTCTTTCTCTTATAATATAATTACTAATTATATCTTTTCTAGTCAATCTAATGGGACTGGCTATCCCAAACTGTAAAAAATTAGGCTAAAAAAACTTCACAAACATGGACAAGTCAAAGAGAGAAAAAAATAAATCAGCCACACAGGAAAGAGAAGGACTCTCTGTCTGAGAGGGAGAAGACAGATAGAAGCAGAGATGAAGATGATGGGGAAGACATGGAATGAACTTAAAAGAATGGCAAAACACAGAACGACTTGGAAAGTGTTTGTTGAAGACATATGCTCCACTGGGAGCTAAAAAGGTAGAAGAAGAAAAGAATGAGAAGGGAACAGCTAGAATATATTGTAACAACTGGGAACATTGGGGGACGAAGAGATGGAGTGAAGAAAAGATAAAATATACCAGACAGCTTAAGAGAATGGCTTGGCAGAATGTCAACAACAGAAATTAAAAAGAACTGTCAAGATCGAAAGACATGATCACCTACGCCAACAGGCCCAGTACCTGATGATGATGATGTATAAACATCATTCAGTTTCTGAGAGACTGGCTAATATTATATCCAACACGATGTTCGGATAATAGTTTTCTTTGTTTCTTTTGTGCATTCATATTAACATTCACGATTCACAATCAAGCTCTTGAGCTTTATTTCGTGTTTTTCTTGTGTCACTCATTACTAGTAACATGTAGTTATCGTCATGTATTATACCGGTTTATATATGCGATGATGTTCTGCCACGATCTTCTATTTACCGTACATCGTATCAGTTCTGTCGTTGACTGCTTTCCATGCCATGACACCAAATTATACAGTATTTACTCTCTTTGGCGTGCGCGATCTCTCTTTCCTTTTATTTTGCCAGTTGTAACCAAGTATTCCAACTTTCCTCTTCTCATCGTGTGACCGAAAAATGTTGATTGTTTCTTTCTGATAATTTTATGCGTTCCATTTCTGTGTTGGCCTTTTTGAGAATTTCCTCATTGTACTTGTTAGATGTCCAGGGAACTGTCAACATTCTTATGTGAAATCTAATCTCTGAGACCTCTAATCGGCTTTTCATGTGTTTGTCTTCTGCAGTGCGTGATTCACTTCCATATGTGAAACTCGTCTCTATTTATCACAGATGAATTCTCTTTCTCATTTCTGTTAACATATACGGTCTGCACACTATGTTTCAATTTTCTGAAATGTCTGAGGTATTATGATTTTTAAAATAATTTCTGCCTTGCGTCTTCCATGTGATGCTATTATTCTGCCAACATGTGTGACGCTCTGCACCTCACAATCATTGAGGACATTACTGGGGGCGTGGGTGTGGGGGAGTGGGATTAAGGGACTTAGGTTTATGTGGATGAAAAAAGAACATCCCGTCACTTCATTGTTCTTCATGTTCTCTATCGAATTCAATCTAATGATGAATCTGAGGCAGTCCATATGATGATTATAGAAACATATTTTAATTTTGTTTACGCATGGATGCAAGAAAAAAAAAACCTACAAGAACACATATATGCAATAAAAGACTTACATGAACAAATAAATACAAAAAAAGGACTACACGAACACATAAATAGACTTACCAGTATAGGCATTCAATGAAACATGAAAATCAACACCATCATTTGGTCATGGGACGCACCAAAATGGCAGCTTATTTATATTCGAGCTATGGGCTAAGCAATGTTTACTATGAATACCACGATAAATGCTATTGTAGCGAGTTGGCAGATTTTTAAAATGTTTTCAAGGGTTTGAACATAAATGTCTGTTCACAGTTCGTTAACCTTTGCTGTAGATAAAGTCGTTAATTTCATGGCTTAGTTTGTGACATTGGTAGCTAAGGACCTAACTTGTGCAAACGGATGGCATTGGCAAGGATCATTTTGATTATATGAAGTGGGCTCATTTTACTCAAAAGCATATATGCTTTTTAACCAAAGAACTTTTTTTTTGGGACTCAATGAAGATATCCCCGATGGAAGAATAAATTGCACTATTAGTCGCATAAATGATTCGCTTCCAGAGGTTTATGATGTAAACAAAGCAGTTTTGTCATTGCAAGTGAATAATGTCCACACCTATAATTGGTAAGGATTGGGTAGCAGCAGCAGTTTTATAGCGAACACAGAAAACATCACAGGATTGTGCTGTTCTGAAACAGCTATGCCATGCTACCCTAGAATTGCCTTTAATGGGATTACTGTGACCACAAACCACTCTCCATGTGTGTGCCACGTATTCACACCCCTGAAAGAAATTCTGAATATAACAACATCATGTGCCGTCTGTGATATTAATGACCACAGACCAGGAGCCTCCAGTATGATTGATACAACTTTTGCACCAAGCACTTCATCAGCAAAGCTATATCTATGGAATGTTAATCTGACATTGTTCTTGAATGATGTCCACGTTAATGAGACATCAGAATCGTGTGGCGGCAGCTACAAGAAGGAAGCGGAGAACGTCATCAATTGTGTTTTTACTAACTACAGGTCATGTAGCTTCTGTTGGATTGGAAATGATAACTTACCACCACTGTGTGTCTATATGTTTGGAATTGGAGTCATCAATGATGGCCTAACATCATAAAGTGCTACGACGATCATCATTTTCGGGAGGACGTAAACTCCCATGGTATATGGTGGATCGGCTGCAGGAACCATTGAAGGCTATGTCTGAAAAGTGTTCCATCTTGCAGTTTCCTCATATTCCAAGTCCGGCTTGTTGCAGGAGCTACTGAGTTAAGTGCTCTGTGCACACCGTGAGCTGTGTGTCTCATCCGTTTTGATCCTGCTTCGATATCCCGCTTGTTTACGATGAATGATGATATCGCATGACGGGGAACAGTTGGCTGTGTTCACTAAATGCGCGGTTTCGCCTTTTGTCTTTTGGCGTGTGCTGAGATTGCTACGATGGGGACTACAGTTACCTTTCTTTGTTTGGGAGATGAGTTAGTAATTCGGATGATTCCACTGGCGGTTGAGCAATTGTGGATTTTAATTCGTTTGCTGTGAGACCGAGGCCCTCCATAGCCAATAACAATAACAATAATCAACACCAACTAGATAGACACCAACTTGCTTTGATGGTGCAGGCTGACATAGATTGACTTGTCCATCTTTTGATGTTACTCGTCCATGTTAGTCTTGGTCTGCCTCTGCCTCTTTTGCCTTGTATTTTTCCTTCCAATATTACTTTTAGTAGGCTGTTGTGTCTTTTAACATGCCCCAAAATTTAATTTGTCTTGTCTTAAAATTGTGTTTTGTAGTTCTCTTTTTATTTTCAGTTGTTTTAAAATGTCATCGTTTGTTGTTATTTTGTTTTCATCCAATTCTACCTATTCTTCTATAAATCCACATTTCAAAGGCTTCAATTTTCTGTTCTGTTTTCTTGTCTAATGTCCATGTTTCTGCACCATACAGGAATATTGAGAAGATGTAACATTTTGCCATTCTTAGTTTCAGCACCGCTGATATTTGTTTTGTTGTTTGTATATTTTTCATGGCATTAAAATTATTTTTTGCCATACCTATTCTTTTGTTTATTTCAGTATTGCATTTTCCATCATTGGTTATAGTATGTCCTAGGTAGTTGTAACTCTGGACTGTCTCCAGATGTATTCCCTCAACTGTGATATTTAATTGTAGGTCTTGAGAATTTTCTTTGTTTATGATCATAGTTTTAGTCTTTTTGATATTCATTTCTAGTCCATATTTTTGGCGTGTTGTGTTTATCACATTAAGTAATTGTTGTAGGTTGTTAGGATATTCTGCTAGTAGAACAGTATCATCAGTATATCTCAGGTTATTGATTATCTTTCCATTAATGTTTAGGCCTATAATACTATCTAATTCTTATTAATCTTTACTCATTCAAACTGTGCCATTCAGCGTCGTGTGAAGATATATTTTGTGGTCTGTTGTTCTCCTGTTGTCTTCCTCTTTTGTTATGTGTCGTGACGCATACAACGAAACAGTCTGAGAGACGATCAGCATATCAGTACTGATAAAAATACTAGGAACAATTTTCCCACCCCGACTGACTATACAAAGAAACAAGAGAATAATAATGTATTTCCGAGATAAGATAGAATTAAAAAGATACACTAAATCGAGCATTCAACAAAGACATTGAGAAAACAGCAATTGGAAAGGAAGATCATGAAAACGGGAGATTGATGAAATATATTAAATAATATAGGACATATAAGAAAGGACGAGCAGAAATCTGCAAACTATATGTCCACTCGATGCAGAAATGCAAACAAAGGTAGGCAAGAAGGAAAGAAATATGGTTATGATTATGGTTATTTGAAGGTCCCGGTATCACTGCAAACTTATAGGAATCCATAATTGACTAACCGCCCATCCCAGTGGAATCATCCTAATTATCATCTCATCGAATATACAAACAATGAAAGGCAGTTGCTAACTCCACCGTAGCAAACATAGCACACGTCAAATACATACGGCGTATTATAGCACCGACAGTGAACGCTTCTGTACTGTACTTCGGCATACGATATCATCATTCATCGTAAGCAATCTGAATATAGAAACACCGTCCTGGTGAAACACACATGTATGCAGTTCAGAATTGTTGTACTCCAACATGTAATACTCACTGATAAGTTTGTAGACGATGTATTAATAGCCTAAAAAGACAAACGGATTTTGGTCTAAAGAAGTAGTATTCTATAAATGTACATTGATGTTATTGTTAAACCAGCTGCCATTAAATGACAGCGCATTATATGTTTAATACCCCAGCTTAATATTCATTATTTATACATCTACAGTATACCTACTAGTAAATACATTATTATAATTTAAAACAAAATTATATAATATGATGGAGTAATATATTATTACTTTTTTCGTTTCGATATATACAGGACTACTTCTGATGTTCAGATTGCCTTCTGCTGCGAAACTTTGTATAAAACGGTTCCTATTACTGGTATATGCTGGGTCACCTTAGGGTGACCTGAACTATGTACACTTGTTACATTTCTATCTAACTGACTCTTCAACATCATCGTCGTTGCTAAACATTATTAGATAATGCCGTTGTGTGTGATATCCTAATCTTAAATATCTGCCAAAATCGAAAGTTGTGGAGAGACATGATCACCTACGCCAGTAGGCCCGGTACTTGATGATGATGATGATGATGATGATATATGGTGCCTACTTCTGATGGTCAGATTGCCTCCTGCTGCAAATCTCTGTATGACACGGATTATATTACTGATACATGCGGGGTCACATTAGTGTGACATGAAACATGCAGACTTTCTAACTTTCTCTCAATTTGACTCTTCAATATCGTCATCGTTGCTAAACATTATTATTAGACCACCATTTTTTTCACTATATATGTTTCAACGTCTATCCAGAAGTGTTAGGAGACTTCTGACCAGTGTCGCTTTGAGCAACGAAACTCACAATGCGAGGCGGCATTTCTCAAACCAGAGTACTACCCAGGTGCATTTTTCTGCCACCAGCTGGGTTAACAAGGGGTGTGTTTTGTTTCCCAACCACGCTTACAATTCGCACTGCATCCAGCGGGAATCGAACACGTGTTTTCCAAACATCGGTAGCCCAGTCGATTGGTTTTCTCAACTTGGTTACCTAAGTCCCCAAATATCTGCTATATTATACTTCAATTTATCCAAACTAGTACTATCTGGCCTTGGTTTTCAGCCTTTGTAGAAATTACCAATTCCTTGTCAGTGAATTCAGATATTTCAGATATTTCTCTATATGCGACTGTCTCCTTCCATGTCTGGCCAGCGACTTCCATTTTTATAACTCACACAATTTTCCTTCTGCATGAATCACGTGACCAAAAACTTAGACTACGAGTGTTAGGACATGTCCTTGAACTGACCGCTAATAACTAGGTCAGACTCCCTTTCAAGATGGCTTGCTCATGTTTCCGGCAACGTTCATTGTTATGTGTTTTGCCGCAATGATGGTTAATTCTATCTTTTCAATTCAGATAACCCATTAGATCGGAAGGTCCGCTGTTGGATTCTTATCCGGTGAAGCGGATTACATGCATGTGATCTGCAAATCTTTACATTGTGTCAAATTGTGTGTTCTATGTTGGTTGCAATACACGCCATCATTGTAATACCAGTGAATATGGTGGACTTGACTGGCTGCATAAAACAATTAGACACAGTCTGACAAGTGTTCCTTGATTCAAGTTCCTCATATTGCAAGGCAAGCTTGCTGCAGGAGCTACTGATGTTAGTACTTTGTGTACACCATGAGCTGTGTATTTCATCTGGATTATGTTTCAGCATTCCGACTGCTTAAGATGAATGATGATATCGTAAAATGGACAATTCAACCGAGTTAACTTTCAGTGCCTCGTGGCCGTATGTCTATTGGTGTGTGCTGTAGCTGCTATGATGGGGACTACAACTGCCTTTATTTGTTTTCATCCTTAAATGTGATGAGTTTTAATTCGGATGATTCCACTGGGACGGGCGGTGGATCAATTATGAAATTTAATTCGTTTGCAGTGATACCGGGGCCTTCGAAGAACTATAAACATGACTATTCCAATGTCTTAAAATAGACACGGTTATTCACCTCTTATAGCAACAAGTTATATTTTTAAATTTACTAAACTAAACTTCGGTACTACTGGTGTGCTCCTTTGTATTGAGTGTTTTACCGTACTAAGTTTCAAAACGTACATGTGTTACAGTGTTAAGTGTCCTAACATGTATGAGTTACATCATTAAGTGTCTTATGGTGTATGAGTTATAGTGCTAAGTGCCATAACGTGTATGAGCTGCAGTACTGAGTGCCCTAGGTTGAATGAGTTGCAGTGCTAAATGATCTAAGCTTCACGAGTGTCAGTGCTAAATGATCTAACCTATACGAGTGCCAGTGCTAAATGATCTAAGATGTACGAGTGTCAGTGCTAAATGATCAAAGCTATACCAGTGCCAGTGCTAAATGATCTAAGCTGTACGAGTGCCAGTGCTAAATGATCTAAGCTGCACGAGTGCCAGTGCTAAATGATCTAAGCTGCACGAGTGTCAGTGCTAAATGATCTAAGCTGCACGAGTACCAGTGCTAAATGATCTAAGCTGTACGAGTGCCAGTTCTAAATGATCTAAGCTGCACGAGTGCCAGTGCTAAATGATCTAAGCTGTACGAGTGCCAGTGCTAAATGATCTAAGCTGCACGAGTACCAGTGCTAAATGATCTAAGCTGTACGAGTGCCAGTTCTAAATGTCCTAAAATTGTTTAAGTTTCAACACTAAGTGTCTTACTTTTAAAATGTGTATCAGTTACAACACTAAGTGTCTTACTTTTAAAATGTGTATCAGTTACAACACTAAGTGTCTTACTTTTAAAATGTGTATCAGTTACAACACTAAGTGTCTTACTTTTAAAATGTGTATCAGTTACAACACTAAGTGTCTTACTTTTAAAATGTGTATCAGTTACAACACTAAGTGTCCTAGATTGTAAAAGTTTCATATTTCAGAAATTGTTGTTTCTATATATTACTGATGAACCCTCTTCCTCACATCCATGGGTATAGACTTGTTGCACAACACGTTTTTTATTTTATAAATGATATGTTGGCCTGAGATATAATACTTTTTAAGATTTTTTTAAATTTCTGTGGTGCATCTTCCATCTTATATTATTATTGTGCTCAAACGTGTAACGCTGTGCACTTTACGATCATAGAGAACGCTACTGGGAATATTTCCGCCTTTTGTGAAGAGTAACATTCCGACATTTTATAGTTCTTCATGTTCTATATAGAAGGCAATCTACCAGTGTTACTTTGTGCTACCAATGCCAGTACTAGACCCTGGATGCAAGAGAATGTGTTAGACGAATGACAAGAAACAACATCTCTCTCTCTCTCTCTCTCTCTCTCTCTCTCTCTCTCTCTGCGATCAGGACTCAATCAGAGTAGGATTCCATACTTTCTCATGAAGTCTGCTGTCCGGTTAAGTGTGTTGATCGCCCCCACAGACAGAATATCACAATTAGAGTCTGTCAGATCCACTCTGATTGAACACCCGTTAAAACGTTGCACTGTGTTCCACGCCAGTGGCCCAGTGCATCCGATTTCAGCCAGCATTTCATTCAGGTTTGCTTTCCTTAACCTTTGATTGTCCCCAATCTTCCTGCAATGCAGCATATGATCTTTTCTGAAGGGGGATTCTGCCCTTAGATGGTCGACCCTCCCAGGTTTACGAGCACCATCTGCTCGAGTCACTAGAGGTGACTAACACAGACATGCCTACACAAAGATATATGATGTGACTAACACAGATATGCACACAGCGATACGAGGCATGACTAACACTGACACACACAAATATATATGACACATGACTAACATAAACATGCATATAAAGATATGAGATATGACTGACATGGACATGCACACACAAATATATGTCACATGACTAACATGGACATGCACACACAAGGATATGAGATGTGACTAACATAGCCATGCACACACACAGATATGAGATATGACTAACGTAAACATGCACACACAGATATGGAATATCACAAACCCAGACATGCACACACAAAGATATGACACATGACTAACACAGACACACACTAAGATATGAGATATGACTAAACACAGACACACTTAAAGATATGAGACATGATTAACACAGGCACACCTAGATATGAAATATGACTAACATGACACACATCAAGATATTAGCCATATGCTTCGGTATGTTGTAGTCGGCTGACTCTTCATAACGTATGAATCATCGACATACGAGACGCAGGCCCCAATTAACTGTTCACAGGTTTCGTTCAAACAGTTGTCCGGAGATTTGAGAGTGCAGTCTGACCCGTAGAACGTTCCCTTGCATGTACAGTTCCCTTTTGACTGTTCACATGTGTCATTGAAACAGTTGTCCGGACATTTGATAGTGCAGTCTGAGCCTCTGCAACACCCACTACACACTGCACAAAACGACCAAGAATGCCCGTCCAGACAATTGGAGTCTGTAAATGTTTTCACCTCACGCACCGTATGTGCACTGTCGGCTTGCGAAATTGTCGGTGAGAACTCAATCTTAATGTGATCCATTGTCACTTGTGTGGTGACTACAATAGTGTTGACGGAAATATTTGGGTATGATATATCATTATACTGGAACACTACGCCGCCACTGTCAGAGAAATCCTTTAGAGTGGCATTTTTACCCGAATCATAGTGCTAGCTCGATGATACATTCGAATGGTTTGAGTCTTCTGGGGCGTGGCAAACTTCAGATACCAGTAAACATAATTGGTTCCACTTCTCAATTGTTTGTGTGTGTGTGTGTGTGCAGTCATTGTGATAGAGATCGGTCTTTGTTTTGCCATTAACTGCGGCCTCTGGTCGACATCCATCTCATGTATAACAATCATTAAATGTGTCGGTCTAGTTTGTGTTCTATTTGAGAGCCACATTCCGACCCCCGCCAATGTAGATGGAGCAGATATTTGTAATTTTCGCCCCTTCAAACCGTAACTTGTTGATCAGACCAGCCCCAGAGCAAAAGAAATCAATCTCTTGTGAACTAACTACAAACATTGATTCATTGTTATATGAGGCAGAACTATTTAGTTTTACCGTGAAACTGTCTGGATATGTGTAAAAGTCATTCACACAAATCCTAAACCAGGAGAACGGCAAAGATTGATTGAGAGCTGCCTCAACTGATGTAGAATATGTGTCCGGATTACATGTGGTGTCGTTGTTATCAAACAGGAAAGTAGGTTCAGATTTTTGGGCGTATTTGTAAACGAGATCCAAGTACTGACACTGGTGTCCGAAATATTCGTGCTGACAACTGTCATTGTTTGGGCATGTCCCTGTAGTTTTGTCACAAACTGAATCATTATTGCAGTGACATATTTTACGTACAATTTGCACCAAACCAACCGTCTGCACAAGTTAGATCATTATTAGCTTCCAAGGTCGCGAACGAAGCCAGCAGAATAAAGACTTGATCTACAGCGGAGGTTAACGAACTGTGTACAAACATTTATTATCAAAACCGTGGTTACATTTCTAAAATCTGCCAACTCGATGTGATAACAGATAGCGTGATGTTCAAAGTGAACATTGTTTATACCATTGCTCGAACGTGACCAAGCTTCCATCTTTGTGCGTCCAATCAGAAACAAACTGAGAGATAAGATCATAAAAGACAAACTGAGAAAAATAGCTAGGAATAGAATTTGCAAAGAAACAACAGACACAATTATTTTGTCATGTGACAAGGCAGAAAGATAGAAACATATCCAGACCCAAGGGCCGACCAGGAAAAAGATGGAGTGACGAAATATTTGAAACGTAACAGAAGCAGAGGCGAACAGAAGATAAATCTTATCTTCTTCTACTACTTGTCTATCCATTCCTTATTTGTCATTCGCGTCATGAGAAGATATAGTCTGTGGTCTGTTGTTCGCCTGTTGGCTTCCTCTGCTGTTGTGTGTCGTGACTCATGAAACGAAGCTTTATGAGAGACAAGATCAGCACTTCGGGACAGAGAAACATACTCGGAATAATTATCCCACTCCATTTGAATATAGAAAGAAACAAGAGACTAACTGAAATATTAATAATGGTTAGCCCACGTGAGGAGACAGAAGGGCCAAGAAACACCAAAACAAGCCTGCAACAAACACATTGAGAACATCCATTCGAAAAGCAACTCATGAAAAAAGTTGGACTAATGGAATATTAAATAATAAAATAACTATAACAGCAGACGAGCAGAAATATGCAAACTATATCTCCATTAGAAGATGAAATGCAAATGATGAGGGTAAGATCTGGTTTTACCAGATAGTTTACATATGTATACCTGACAGGAAGCATATCTTCATTCATCTCAGCACATGACAGATGTATTTCCAACATTTAAACTCTGACATTCTTATTTTGATTCGTCATTATCTGTTCATCCGCAATTTCTAGCATGTATTTGAGATCCTACAAAGACATTTATTTTCATATGCATTTATTGATGGATTTTCAAAGTTCACATCCAAATGTTAGGACCGGTATCATTTAGGAGTTGAACATTCTACGTTTTGTTCATTAACTGAGAACTGTGGATCTTTTCATTTACCCGCTTAATATAAATGCTATGTTCAGTTTTCTCAGTTCATGTTATAACGCAACAAAACAGTGAACGTAAAGGTTCCTTTTGCGTTTTGCTATTCGTTTGGGAAATATGGTGTTAGTCGCCATATTTTTTTTAATACTATGGAATATCTTTGGGTAATGTGGTAGGTCAAGCCGTCTTTACTTCCCAGAAAAATCTATGGTAACCATTTTTAGAGATTGGGTGAACCTCGAAGCCTGGCGTGTTCGAACGAAATAAAATTGCCAATCTTGGGGATCTAACCCGGGCCCTTCTGATCAGGTAGCGAGCACACTAACCACTCAGCCACTGTGGCTGCTGTATATAAAAGGGTTACATGAACAAATGTAGAAAAAACGGTATGGTTAAAGCTTTACGTAATAAGTGGAAAACACAAAGTAGAACAACGCTTCAACTAGATAGGCCTTCAGCAGGGACAAGCTTACAACACACACAGATGTGTATTTAAAATAATAAATAATAAAAATAATAATCTCGAACTAGAATGCGTAACAAAAATAGGCTGTCATCCCTGTATATTGCGATGTGGCCAGAAGGAAAACGGAAATGGACATTAACGCCCACTAACATTTATTTTCCTTCTGGCCACTGTGAAATATACAAGGGTGGCATTTTGTGTTTATTTCTCATTAACTCTATGTCTATAAAGTAGTGCAAACGGAGATAACTTTATCATCAGAAAATGTCAGCGGTCAAGCAGGTGTTGGGGTTGATTATAGTATTGCCACCTTATGGAGAGGAGTCGGGTGGGGCAATAGAGCTACAGCGCATTGACACCCTGGCATTGGCAAACTGCTGCTTTCTAAATGTGACAACACTGATAATGTGCATGAGGATATAAAAGAGATCAGTAGCTAGTTGATCTTTGTATTCAATTGTGTTATTCATAACTTGACTACGTCACAGTCGTTCTTCCTGCCAATCTAAGCAGATAATTACTTACACTTAGTAAAGTAAACTTGTTTTTGATCAAATGTGCTAGCTGGGAGGACATTTAGATATTATTAGCATGTGTGAGACTGTGTATGTGAATGAATATATATCATCATTATGTGTCATACCGGTTGGCGTGATCATGTCCCTCCACAATCTTCTATCTACAGTGCATCGTATCAATTCTGTTGTTGACTGTTTTCCATGCCATGACACCAAGCTATCCAGTATTTTCTCTCTTTGTCGTCCGCGATCTCTCTTTCCTTTTATTTTGCC